>DF359609.1:58060-70495 GCA_000787875.1 Solanum virginianum
ATCACAGTTCCATGTCTCGGCTATCCCACCTAGGCAAGCCAGAAAAATAGATTAGATATAAATTAGATAAAATAAATGAGTTGAAAATTTTTAGCTGAAAGTGATCTTCCAAAAATGGGAATTTAATTTTTAGTGGAATCTTATATTGGTATTTTCAATGAATAATTTTTTCTCTTCTAAGAGGCATCGCTTCCCAGATTCTCAGCATTAGCTGTTACAGCTTTATGCATAAATATTATTCTGTTGGGTGGGAGAGTGTTGTATGGGTGACTTGCCACACTACAGTGATGTATGGCGATCTCTGTGCAAAACTTGAATGGGTTTAACAATGTGAGCAACCTGGACAATATCTGTGTTGAGGGTGGAGATTGGCTCTTCAATTGCCCTCAAAATGTCCAATTAATATGGCATGTAAGAAAGCATTATATCTCAAACCATTCTCATGCTATATGTGTTCAGTATGAAGGATAATTCGTGCTGCATTCCTCTGTACCAAAAAGATTTTGCTGCTGTAGTTAAAATGCATATTTTCTATGCTTTTGATAGTTTTTTTTTTTTTGACTAAATTCTTTTTTGTTGCTTCAGAAATTTAACTCTCAAATTTGAATCATGAAGTAACATGCTGGCATTGTCATTGGTCTGACTGATAGCTGCCTAAGTATTATATGCTTTGTGCGTAAGCAAGCATGGGTTCTGCTTGCTGTGTTGCTGCTAAAGATAGAGCTGTTATAGATGGATCAAGCTGTGAAAATTTTCAGAGGAATGTCCACCAATCTCCTACATGGAGCTTTCGGTGGGATAATCGGGGACGAGTGGCTGGGGAGGAGGTGCCAGTGAATTGGTCTTCTGATGGAATTGGTGGCCATGAAGGATTACAATTTAAATCTGGAACAACTGTTGGAACAGTATATGCATCTGAAGAGGGTAGTCCACTGGATAGTTTCAGGTCACTTGCATGGCAGAAATCACCAGTTTCTGATGGAAATAATCGAACTTCACTTCCTTTATTGGGTAAAACTTGCACTGCTCTCCCTTTTGCTTTTGTATAAAACGAAATGATAAATACCTAATAACTAGGTGATTATGCAAATTGAAGATAAAGAAGATGTGAAGTTCTGATTGCAAATGATGAGTTTGAATCACCTTCTCTTTTTCCCTTTTGAACTTTGTGAATTATGAGAATACCTAATAGGATGACCTAATTAATCCACTAATACTAGCGGACCAAATTCTCACGCAAGAAATGTTCATTCGGTTGAAATGTAGCGAAGGGTCAGATGAAGGGAAAGTCTTACGTATAGAGTTGATTTTAGGGTTAAAATAGGATGTAAAATTGTTTAGTCGTACAATGAGTTTCTTCTTTGTTGTGACTTTTATTTGGGTGTCAAATACTATACAAGTGAGTTTTGTAGCTTCCGAGATGTCTAGACCGTAGAATTTGTCACAGAGAAGATTGAGCTGCTGGCAATGGTGAATGATGGTTACTCTGTCTTGATAACAGGATATTATCAAATGATGAAAGACAAATAGTGGAGAGGGTTGAAAATGTAGAGTATTTGCATGTTCTCCAATTGGGGAGGTGCAAGTGGCTTAAGTTGAAAATGTAGTTTCTTATGCTTCTTGTGTACTTCTATGAGCAACTTTTTAGATCATTGAGCACATGAAATATTTTGTTTGAAAGGTGGTTGTGAAAATGAATCGTTACTTCTCACTTGCTTTATCAGGATAAAGAAAGGTGGTTGTGAAAATGAATCGTTACTTCTCACTTGCTTTATCAGGATAAAGAATATTTTAAGTTGTCACTTGCTTTATTACAGGGTTGTTGGTCGTTACTTTTAGTTTTGGGGAACAGAAATATTAGGTTTTGCTGGAACAACCTCTGCTACCCCTACAAAGTTGAGGTCAAATATTTGTTCTCAAAGAAACTTGCAATCTCCAAGTTTTCTTGTATGCTTGTCCTCCATACAGCCTGTGGAATAGTGTTTCAAATGTAACTTGCATTTTTTTTTATTGAGATCTCTTTTACTCCCAACATTTTTAGAAAGTCTACCGTCAGGTGATGCCTTGACAAACTAATTCCCAGGATGTTTAGAAAAGGATTCTCGAATTGAGAGGTAACTGTACAGTGTAAAAATAAATGATTCGAATCCTCTGATTGCTTCTGACGTAATGAGCATTAACTGCATAAAAGGGAACCCTCCTCTGGAGTTGGGGTGCGTGAGGCAAGCATCATCGGCTACAAGCCAAATAAAGCAATTCGCCTAGGATGGAGCCTGTTGCTCCAAATTTTCTTCCATGGCTATGAAATTATGTCAGGAGGAGTAGCCACTTATAGCTAGTTTGGCTGAGAACAAACCTATGGAATGTCCCAACTACTCTGGGGAATCAGACTTGTTCAGAGCTGCAAACATGCTGTTCAGTTCAAAAGTCACAACAAAAGACATGCATTCTCTATCTCCCAAACATAACAATGTCTTGTAAAGAATGAGGTTCCAATTAATGTCATCCAGCAGTAGCATATTGCTGAGATGTAATGGTGTACAGATCTGGAAACTGATCCATGAGAGGGGAAGTCCCCACTCCCCAGCCAGTCTTCCCAAAGTATAATCTGTTCATCGTCCCCCAAAAGTGATCTTGTTTTAGAAAAGAATTCTCCCAGAAGGATCTAATGAATTTCCATCAAACTGTGCCATGAAGAGGGTTCTGAGTTTTTGTCATCTAGGGATTTAGTAAAGAAAATTTCTCTTTCACAATTCTCCTCCATAGGCCTTTGTTATTATTATTAGATCTTCACAATCAATATAATATAGGACTTTCTTTGTATGTTTTCAAATCTTTACTTGTGGACCACTCTATCTCTTATCTGCGGTGACTCCATTTACCACACTAGCCTTCTTCTCTTTTTTCCCTTGGCAAAGAAACTCTTTTCTCAGCTTGTTCAATCTGTCAATGACCAAAGTGGGGGAGGAAAACAGGAGAATAGTGTAAGTAGGGTATCGAGAATACTATTGATCCAATAGATCTACTGCCCAAGGAAAGATATTGACATTTTGGATTTGAAAGTCTTTTTCCCACCTTCTCTAGAAAATAGTCCCAAATAGAAATAGACCTGAATTGTTTCTCAAAGGTAATCCCAGATATTTAAAGGGAAGGCTGCCAATGTTGCAATTTGAGATGTTGACCAGTCATTGAATGTTGGGAACAATGTCTACAGGAAACAGGAAGCTCTTTGAGAAATTAATATGACGACCAGTAATCATTCTGCAAAAAGGAACTTGTTGCTCTTCAGCTTCACAAGAAATTACAGTATCATATGAATATAAAATGTGAGAGATGTTGGGATTATTGGATCCTCTGTGGTCTGCTGCATAACAACACAGGATCGCCTTGCATAACTGTCACGGACTTGGTCTCAATTCCAACGAATCGTGCGGCCTATCGAACTTCTCTGCTCAAGTTGCTAGTCTGCCTAACTCTTAACGCTTAGCAGAATGTTGAAAGACTAAGCTAGAGAACTTACGAAGGAACTTGAACTCTTGAGGAACAAAGAAAGAAACTTTATATTAAGCTCTTGAGTGCTTTACAATGCTTTGCTTGCTTTGTCTCACTTGGTTGCAAATGAAGAATAGCCTCATTTGGTTGCAAATGAAGAATGGGGAGGTGTATTTATACTACTACACCTCGGTGTATTTATACTACTACACCTCCTCAATGGACAACTAGAATCTATTTGATCCAATGGCTACAAATGAGTCTCTAGAAAACTCTACCAAAATATCTAAGATATTTACAATGGTCCTAGAATATTCTACATTAATATCTAGGATATTTATAATGGGATAGATTTCTCTACATCTATCTCCAATGTTCTAGAACCTCCCAGGATCCTCCTTCAAGTTCCACACATGTCTAGAACCTTCCAGGCTTCTCTAGAGAATTCCACACAACTTTAGAACCTTCCAGACTTTTCCAGAGAATTCCACACATTTCTAGAGTCTTCCCCACATCTCTAGAATCTTCCACACATCTCTAGAGTCTTCCAGATTATGGTGGACGCCTTTAGATGATTTCTAATAGCACCTTGGACGAATATTTGGGCAAAATTTAAGCGGTACGTCACATTCTCCCCCACTTAATGTGGCGACGTCCTTGACATATCTCTCTTGTCTGCCTCGATCGGGTCCTAGTAGTCCCATAAAGCAAGCTCATGTTCCCAGCTTGCCTCACTGTCGGGAGATCCTTTCCATATTACAAAGTACTCCATGTAGCTCGGATGACTCCCGTGTCTTGGAACGACTCGGTGAGCAAGAATTTCCTCAACTTCACGTTCAGGCACCATGATAGCTGTAGGTGCTCTCTTTGACTTACCTCGGCTTGGATCATCCTCATCTTGATGGTATGGCTTCAACAGACTCACATGAAAAACAGGATGCATCTCCAAGTAAGAAGGTAAAGTCAAGCGATAGACAAGCTTACCGATGCGTTTCTCGACAGGACACGATCCTTCATAGCGCCTTACTAGCCCTTTATGCACCTTGGCAAACCTTTGGCTTTGATGAGGAAGGAGCTTCACCATGACTAAATCGCCTTCCTCGAACTCCAGATGCCTCCTCTTAGCATCGACCCACTTCTTCATTTTCTGCGCGGCCTTTGCTATGTATGTCCTTGCCAAGTCGGACTTCTCAATGCCATCTTTTGGCAAACTTGTATGCTGTAGGATTCGGCCCTTTGTAACCAATGACCATAGTTTGTGGCATCATTGGTTGTTGCCCCATGCTAACTCAAATGGACTCGCCCCAGTCGATTCACTCTTCTGCAAGTTATAAGAAAACTGCGCGATGTCAAGGAACTTAGGGAGGAAGACCATAGTCAGCGGAGCTTACTATAATCTCCCGCAAGCCGCAAGCTTATGTTCCCTTGAAGCGCATGTCCTGGTCGGCGAACGATGGCACTCATCGAGCGAGCTTACTATTGGCCCCAAATGAGGGATGATGTTGAGCTCTATGTCAAGACTTGTCTTGTGTGCCAGCAAGACAAAGTGGAACAACGTCACGCTCCTGGTTTGTTGGAGGATTACCGATTCCCGAGAGACCATGGGAGAGTATCTCCATGGATTTCATCACATGCTTGCCGAAGTCAGAAGGGTGCAGTAACATCATGGTCATGGTGGACAGATTCAGCAAGTACGGAGTATTCATACCAGTCCCAACCAAATTTAATGTCGAAGATGCTGTGAGGTTGTTCTTTAAACATGTGTTGAAGTATTGGGGCATACCAGAGACCATAATCAGCGATCAGGACACTCGCTTCACAAGAAGATTCTGGATGGAGCTCTTTAAAATCATGGGGTTCGAGCTCAACTTTTCCACAAGCTTTCACCCGCAAACTGATGGCCAAACCGAGAGGGTGAATGCTTTGCTTGAGCTATACTTGAGTCACTACGTCAGTGCCAATCAGAAGGATTGGGCCAAGCTCCTTGACATTGCCCAGTTTTCTTACAACTTGCAGAAGAGTGAATCGACTAGGTCGAGTCCGTTCGAGTTAGCAACGAGACAGGATGCATCTCTAAGTGAGAAGGTAAAGTCAAGCGATTGGCTAGCTTACCGATGCGTTTCTCGATTCGAGTCCGTTCGAGTTAGCAACGAGGCAGCAACCAATGACGCCACAAACTATGGCCATTGGTTATAAAGGGCTGAATCCTGCAGCTTACAAGTTTGCCAAGGGATGGCATGAAAAGTCCGACTTGGTAAGGGCATACTTAGCAACAGAAGATGAAGAAATTGGTCGATGCTAAGAGAAGACATCTGGAGTTCGAGGAAGGCGATTTAGTCATGGTGAAGCTCCTTCCTAATCAAAGCCGAAGGTTTGCCAAGGTGCATAAAGGGCTAGTAAGGCGTTATGAAGGACCGTTTCTCGTCGAGAAACGTATACCCTCGCACTTGGAGATGCATCCTTTTTATCATGTGAGTTTGTTGAAGCCATACCATCAAGATGAGGATGATCCAAGCCGAGGTAGTCAAGGAGAGCACCTACAGCCATCACCACGGTGCCTGAACGAGAAGTTGAAGAAATTCTTGCGCACTGATTTATTCCAAGACGCAGGAGTCATCCAAGCTACACAGAGTACTATGTAAAATGGAAAGGATCTCCCAAAAGCGAGGCAAGTTGGGAACATGAACTTGCTTTATGGGACTACCAGGACCTGATCGAGGCATACAAGAGAGATGCACCGAGGACGTCGCCACATTGAGTGGGGGAGAATGTGATGTACGACTTAAATTTTGCCCAAAAATCCGTCCAAGGTGTTGTTTGGAATCATTTAGAGGCGTCCACCATAATCTGGAAGACTCTAGAGATGTGTGGAAGACTCTGGAGAAGTCTGGAAGGTTCTAGAGACTTATGGAATTCTCTAGAGAAGCCTGAAAGGTTCTAGATATGTGTGGAACTTGAAGGAGGATCCTCGAAGGTTCTAGAACAATATAGATAGATGTAGAGAAAATCTATCCATTGTAAACTTAGATATTTTGGTAGAGTTTCCTAGAGACTTATTTGTAGCCATTGGATCAAATAGATCCTAGCCGTCCATTGAGGAGGTGGAGTGGTATAAATACACCTCCTTATTCTTCATTTGCAACCAAGTCACAAGCAAATCAAGTCACAAACAAGCAAAGCATTGTAAAGCATTCAAGAGCTTAATACAAAGTTTCTTTCTTTGTTCCTCAAGAGTTCAAGTTCCTTCGTAAGTTCTGTAGCTTAGTCTTTCAACGTTCAACTAAGTGTTAAGAGTTGGGCTAACTAGCAACTTGAGAGGAGAGGTTCGTTAGGCCGCACGGTTCGTTAGGATTACGACCAAGTCCGTGACGTGGTCTTTCAACGTTCAGCTAAGAAACTGTCATGGACTTGGTCGCAATTCCAACGAAACGTACGACCTAGCGAACTTTTCTCTCTAAAGTTGCTAGTCAGCCTAACTCTTAACGCTTAGCAGAACGTTGAAAGACTAAGCTAGAGAACTTACGAAGGAACTTGAACTCTTGAGGAACAAAGAAAGAAACTTTGTATTAAGCTCTTGAATGCTTTACAATGTTTTGCTTGTTTGTGACTTGCTTGGTTGCAAATGAAGAATGGGGAGGTGTATTTATACTACACCTCCTCAATGGACGGGTAGGATCGATTTGATCCAATGGCTACAAATGAGTCTCTAGAAAACTCTACCGAAATATCTAAGGTACCTAGAATATTCTGTGTAAATATTAAGCCAGATAGATTTTCTCTACATCTGTTTATAATGTTCTAGAACCTTCCAGGATCCTCCTTCACGTTCCACACATGTCTAGGACCTTCCAGGCATCTCTAGAGTCTTCCACACATCTCTAGATAATTGCACACATCTCTAGAGTCTTCCAGATTATGGTGGACACCTCTAGATGATTTTGGACAGCACCTTGGATGAATTTTTGGGCAAAATTTAAGCGGTACGTCACATTCTCCCCCACTCAATGTGGTGACATCCTCGACGCATCTCTCTTGTATGCATCTGGTCCTGATAGTACCATAAAGCAAGCTCATGTTCCCAGCTTGCCTCGCTGTCGGGAGATACTTTCCATTTTACAAAGTACTCCGTGTAGCTCGAGTGACTCTCGCGTCTTGGAACGACTCGATGCGCAAGAATTTCCTCAACTTCTCGTTCGGGCACCGTAGTGATAGATGTAGGTGCTCTTTTTGACTTACCTCGGCTTGGATCATCCTTATTTTGATGGTACGGCTTCAGCAAACTCACATGAAAAACAGGATGCATCTCTAAGTGAGAAGGTAAAGTCAAGCGATTGGCTAGCTTACCGATGCGTTTCTCGATAGGAAACGACCCCTCATAGCGCCTTACTAGCCTTTTATGCACCTTGGCAAACCTTCGGCTTTGATGAGGAAGGAGCTTCACCATGACTTAGTCACCTTCCTCGAACTCCAGGTGTCTTCTCTTAGCATCAGCCCACTTCTTCATTTTCTGCGTGGCCTTCGCTAAGTATGCCATTGCCAAGTCGGACTTCTCGTGCCATCCCTTGGAAAATTTGTATGTTGCCGGATTCGGCCCTTTGTAACCAATGGCCATAGTTTGTGGTGTCATTGGTTGTTACCCCGTTGCTAACTCGAATGGACTCGCCCCGGTCGATTCACTCTTTTGCAAGTTATAAGAAAATTGGGCGATGTCAAGGAGCTTGGCCCAATCCTTCTGGTAGAGGCGTCCACCATAATCGACTCGCCCCGGTCGATTCACTCTTTTGCAAGTTATAAGAAAATTGGGCGATGTCAAGGAGCTTGGCCCAATCCTTCTGGTTGGCACTGACGGAGTGCCTCAAGTATAACTCCAGCATAGCATTCACCCTCTCGGTTTGGTTTTGAAGAGCTCTATCCAGAATCTTCCTGTGAAGCGAGTGTCTCGGTCGCTGACTATGGTCTTTGGTATGCCCCAATACGTTACCACATGTTTAAAGAATAACCTCGCAGATCTTCGGCATTAAATTTTGTCGAGAATCGTATGAATACTCCGTACTTGCTGAATCTGTCCACTACGACCAGATGAGGCAAGCTGGGAACTTGAGCTTGCATTATGGGACTACTAGGACCTGATCGAGGCATACAAGAGAGACGCGCCGAGGACGTCGCCATATCGAGTTGGGGAGAATGTGACGTACCACTTAAATTTTGCCCAAAATTTCGTCCAAGGTGCTGGTCCGGAATCATCTAGAGGTGTCCACCATAGTTCGAAAGACTATGGAAGTCTCTAGAAATGTGTGGATCCTGAAGGAGAAGCCTGGAAGGTTCCAGACCCTTGTAGTTAGGTGTAGATATTTCTATCACCTTGTAAATATCTCAGATATTTTGGTAGAGTTTTCTAGAGACTCATTTGTAGCCATTAGATCAAATAGATCCTAGCCGTCCATTGAGGAGGTGTAGTAGTATAAATACATCTCCCTATTCTTCATTTGCAACCAAGCAAACAAAGCAAGTCACAAGCAAGCAAAGCATTGTATAACATTCAAGAGCTTAATACAAAGTTTCTTTCTTTGTTCCTCAAGAGATCAAGTTCCTTCGTAAGTTCTCTAGCTTACCGTTCTGCTAAGCATTAAGAGTTAGGCTGACTAGCAACTTGAGTCGAGAAGTTCGCTAGGCTGCACGGTTTGTTGGAATTGAGACCAAGTCCATGATAGTTTTGAAGTTGAATTACATTTTACCCTTACGCTAAATTATAATATTATAAAAATCTAATTAATTAAATATTCAGTAGTAAAATTTCTATAATATTTTTCTTTAATAAAAGTAAATACATCTCATAAGAAATTGAGTTTTTTCTACTATTCTTGACAGTAAATACATCTCATAAGAAATTGAGTTTTTTCTACTATTCTTGACATCTCACTATAAATAAGTTTTTTCTATTATTTCATTTGGTTAAAATATTCACAATTTCTTGAATCTTCTTCTCCGTCAGGTACTTATCACCTGCCCCTCCCCCCGTATCTTTTTTTTTTCAACTTTCTTAATATTCATGTGTTTGAGTTGAAGCAAGGTTTTCTGTCTACTAACCACATTTGGGTTGATCATGATGCAATTCAATATATGTATTATTTTAGTTTTTATTTTTCATGCATGATAATTAATTTTAGGGCATAAGTACTTCTGCTATATTATGTATCGATTTGAAATACTATATATGTCACCAAAGCAGCATCAAATTTGCAAGGTTTTCTAACCTCAACTTATGAGTTACTTTTCTTATGTGTGTTTTGATTTTTATTTTATAGCACGGAGAAAATCCAATAGTTTTGCAATACAAAATTTGTATCAAGTATTTTAAGATGAATGTCCAATGCACGTTCCTAGAGATTAGTTCCTATAAGCAGGAAAGGAGCTATGAGGAGCCCCATTGATAGGGACAGAGAATCTTGTTGATACATCTGGAAGCATTCTTAAATGTTGTATTTTATGGATGTAGTAGTCAGGATGGGACATGATAACTTTGATTTAAATTTCTTTTGTTGAAATGTCATGCATTTAATTCTTCCAAAGTCATCGCTCTATGATTTTTGTGATTGATGCTGTATATATTTTGATTCTTCTTGTCCCTCTTGATGTGAGGAATGGTGGAAGTCTTCTACTGACTCATCATATCTTTATTTGGAGGCCATTTACCCCAACTCATCTTATCTTTATTTGGAGGCCATTTACCCCAAAGATATATTCTGTTCTTTTATATACCCTATTATATGTTTGCACCCTGATGATGCTGTTTGTTGAGAGATTTTTTCCTGTACGATTTTGATGTATAATTACTATGGAAGCCATAACCATTATTCTTCTTGTGACTTTCTTTTAGATGTAAGAGTAACAAAACACCATCTTTTTTACCTCTTGCCCTTAGATTCTGTGTAATATGAAAATATAAGAGAGTAACAAAACACCATCTTTTTTACCTCTTGCCCTTAGATTCTGTGTAATATGAAAATATAAGTAGCCCTTTATGGATGGATGGAAATCATAAGTTTGTTTGGAAGATGACAATATTATTATCTGTCTTTGCAGATCCCTTGGCTGAGAGGAATTCCATCGAGGTAACAACAGAGTGGTTATACTTATTTCTGAAGACAATTATATGGCATGTTATGAGTTTTTGACATGCCTATTTCTTTTGTTCCTGATAATTAGGTTAAAGAATTAGCTGGTTCGTCAGCACTTGCATTCCCCTCTCCTATAAAGCTATCTCCATCTGCTCCCTCCGTTTCATCTTTATCTGCATCTCCCTTATCATCGCGTGGCCAACTGCCTCCTGCTAGATTTACTCCTTGTTTGCCTCACCATTCTTCAGTGCACCAGCTGAGACAGCCAGTTCCTGATAGCTGCATACCGGGGCTGAAGTCACCTGCATTTTCAATTTCTGAAGAATCATCTTCCTTTGTGCTCCCTGGTTGGAGTAATGACTCAACTAGGGGCTCTCATGGTGGATCATCAGATGGTTGGTCAGTTCCTGCCTTTACTGACCCGGAAAATCCTCGTAGAGACAGGTGGTCATTTGATAGTGAATCCTTTGGTTTCCGTCGTGAAAGGGCTGCTAGCCGAAGTTCTGGTTCATCTTCATTCGATCTCCAAACCTGTGGAATATGTGCGAAACTATTGAATGAACTTGCTGTTGCTGTTCTAGTTTGTGGCCATGTTTTTCATGGTGAGTGCTTGGAGAATATGACATCTGAAGTCAATAGGTATGACCCAGTTTGCCCCGTCTGTACTTTTGGGGAGAAGCAGGTCTTGAAGATATATGAAAAAGCTAAGGCTAAGATTGAATTGAAAGCTAGAAAGAGATTCCGAAACAGGATTGTTGACAGTGATATTAGTGGCAATCTTGCTCGGTTTGAGAGTCAGAAAAGTAGTGTTCATGAAGGAGCAGGGTGTCCCAGGATGAGCTCCAGTTCCAGTATGAAGAGCTCTTCAAAGAGGCCCTTCCTACGGCATTATTTCTCCTTTGGTTCAAAGGGATCAAGATCCTACTCTGAGAGTCATTCAACTCGGAAAAGGGGTTTTTCCTGGACAAGATCTATCAAAAAGTAGGTTCCTTTAGGGACATAAAAGGTAAGCTCCCTTCTCATTTACATCCTCATTTTGCAGTGGATTTTCTGAATGATTTTAATCCAAATCCCATACTCTATCTGACATATGATTTACGTTGCATTCACTTGTGCAGATAGCATGGCTAAGCTCTCTCAGCTGCCTTTTCGGGTAGTAGAGAGTCGTCAAAAGAGTCATGATCATGGTGGAAATGCATTCACAGGCAGGTTATACACTGAAAATGGGAACAATACAAGCTGGATGATTATTTTGTTACATTGGAAAGGAGAAGATGCAAATTGAAAATAGTTCGTTCAGTGTATATTCTCTTGGATTCCTTTCATGTCAAGGCCATGAAATATTGTGCAGAAGATCTCTATGCTTTAAAATTGCTCACCGTTATTGTCTATACAGTAGCATATTTTTGGTGTTCTACTCGTGCCTAAGAGTAGCATCAGCCCTTGTATAACTTTGTATTCTTTTTGTATTTATTTTGAGTGAGTTAACAGCAACCGTGAATGTCAAAACACCTTTAAAGGATTGGTTAACAGTACAGCCAGATTTCCCTGAATAACAAGCACCCGATCCGACAAGCTGGAAGTGGATTAATTTTTGCGGACGCTGCTAAAATGGGAAGAAACCAAAAGGGATATATCGGTATACATATATCCTTAGTTAACAGCGGCTTTGCTCCTTTAGCAACGATTTTGTCTGCTCATTTTTCTTCCAAATTGGGTCAACGTTGAGGTGAATGTGCTACTCTTCAGTCTAAAAACAAAAGTGAATCTGCAGATTCACATAAGAAGGGGTTATGACATTAAACCGGGGGGGGGGGGGGGGGGG
>DF359608.1:0-18527 GCA_000787875.1 Solanum virginianum
TTGAAACACCAGCGTAACACCTTAAATGCCCAAAATTTCATAATTAACTCATGTACAAAAAATGAGGGTCCTAACAAAGAAATAATAATAGCACATACACCTATGACAATAAAATTCGAAATAACAGAAGATCAACAGACAGATATAATACTAGGATTAAACTGGCTAGAAGAAGTGAAACCATATAAAATAGAAACATCACACATAACAATTACGTATGATGAAAAGAAAAAGATCATAGGAAGAATAATATGAAAATACACATAATAATGAAAATTACAGTAAAAGGATATTACAATAGATATTATACAACTATGATAGATACAGGAGCAGAAGTTAACATATGTAAATATAATTGTTTACCAGACAGTAAATGGATAAAATTAAAAATACCTATAATAGTAAAAGGATTCAATAATGAAGGGAGTATGATTAATTATAAAGCAAAAGACATAAAAGTACATATATGAGATAAAATATTAAAAATAGAAGAAATATATAATTATGATTTACCTACAAAAGATATGATATTAGGATTACCTTTTCTAGAAAAATATTACCCACAGATGCTTACTAAAACACACTGGTGGATAACAACACCATGTAATCATAGAATAGGACCAAAAAGAGTACAAAATAAAATACGAAAAAACACAGATTGGATAAAAAGAAGTAAAAATATTACCCAAAAATTAGAAAATATGCCAAACACTAATGAAGGAACAAATTATATTGTATTTACAATAGACAAATTAAGTCCAATAAAACAAAAACTAGAAAAATTATACAGTGAAGATTCATTAATCAACACTTAGACAATATGCCTAATACTAGTGAAGGAATAAATTACATTATATTTACAATAGACAAATTAAGTCCAATAAAACAAAAACTAGAAAAATTATACAGTGAAGATTCATTAAAGGGATGAGAAAAATATAAAATTATAATAAAAATAGAATTAATTAATGAAGATAGCATAATAACACAAAAACCATTAAGATATAATTTCAAAGACTTAGGAGAATTTAATATGCATATATCAGAATTACTAGCCAAAGGTTATATACAAGAAAGTAATAGTAAACATACAAGCCCAGCATTTATAGTTAACAAACATAGTGAACAAAAAAGAGGAAAAAGTTGGATGGTTATAGATTATAGAAATTTAAATGCGAAACAAAAACATATAATTACCCAATCCTAAATAAAATACTAAAAATTAGACAAATACAAGTATATAATTATTTTAGTAAATTTGATTGTAAATCTAGATTTTATCATTTAAAGTTAGAAGATGAATCTAAAAAAACTAACAACCTTCACAGTACCACAAGGAATTTATGAATGGAATGTACTACCATTTGGATATAAAAATGCACCAGGCAGATTTCAACATTTCATGGATACTTACTTTTCAAAGTTACATAACTGTATAGTTTATATTGATGATATACTATTATATTCAAAAACATATGATGAACATATACATTTACTAGAAGAATTTATCGATATAATCAAAATATCAGGAATAAGTCCAAGTCAGAAAAAAGCAAAAATTATGCAAAACCAAATAGAATTTTTAGGAATACAAATAGATAAGAATGGTATTAAAATGCAACAGCATGTAGTACAAAAAATAATAAATACAGATGAAATATTGTATACAAAAAAGAAATTACAATCTTTTCTGGGATTAGTCAACTAAGTCAGAGAATATGTACCAAAATTAGCAGAATACTTAAAACCTCTACAAAAATATTTGAGAAAAGATGTTGAATACAATTATTATGAAAAAGACCAAAAACAAGTATAGAAAATAAAAAAAAGTTGTAAAAATTTGCCAAAACTAGGTTTTTCGGATGAAAATAGAAAATTCGATTACATAGTAGAATCAGATGCTAGTAATAATTGTTATGGAGGAGTACTTAAATATAGATATGTAAATTAAAAAATAGAACTGCATTGTAGATATTACTCAGGAACATTTACAGAAGCTGAAAATAAATGAGAAATAAACCAAAAAGAACTATTTGCATTATATAAAAGTTTATTAGCTTTTGAACCATATATTGTCGATAACAAATTTATTGTAAGAACAAATAATACACAGATTAAATGGTGGCTAACTAAAAAGGTACAAGATTCCGTTACTACAAAAGAAAAATAGGAGATTAGTTTTAAATATTCTAAATTTTATATTTACTATTGAAGTAATTAAGACTGACAAAAATGTTATTGCAGATTACTTATCAAGACAAAGCTACTCAAACAGACTTCGAAACTAAAATTACTTCAGTATCAGTTATGAATGAGTTAGTAGAACAAATTAAGATGCTCAACAAGAGAGTATCAGCTATGGAAGCAAAATATGTGGAGTCGAACCATGGTAAAAAGTCAGAACTAGTAGTGCAGTGGGAGCACTCTAAAACAACTACATCTAGAAGGTGACGATGGGATACACCTAAAAACCCAAGCTACTAACAAAGTTATTATTGCAAGTACATCCAAAGTTAAGGAAGAAGTATTTACCACAATTACAAAGAAAAAGAATTATAATTTGAATAAGGTATTTGACAAACCTTATGCTCCACCTCACTTACAAAAATCAGAATTATTCCTACCATCTCAGGTACAAACTTATGCAAAATCCTTAAACCAAGAAAAGAAAATCTACAACCACATAGCCAGAACCTATATTGAGAATATTGAAAAAATCCAAAACGTACTAAATACTCAACCTATCCGAGACCCAGAATTATACAAAAACCACCAAGGATATATTATCAATAAACTACAAAATTATAATAAACTACTTGCACTACCAGGAACAAAACTAAATATATTAGCAACTTGTGTTATGCATACAAACGTATTTCAACAGCTTATACCATTACTGGAGAAGAACTTATTATGATACCCAAACTATACCAAGCCTTTATGAACTACAAGAGAATTACAAAAGGACAACTATTCTACATCAGATTTTATTCAGCACCAGCGGAGATACTATTTGAGGAAATTAAACCAGTTATTACCATAATCAAAATTGGTATGACACAAGACTATTTAATCCCGGAGAAAATTACAACACAACAAATTATACCTAAAGTTGAAATACCAAATTTCTATGCCAACAAAAGAATTATAGGAATTAGTACTATATTAGCAGAATTATCAAAGGTTTATGATGAAGGACATATATGGAAATATCACTCAAGAAATCACTTATTAATATATTCAACAACTTAGGAACAGAGACCATAAGATATATTCGAAATATGTAATTGGGCAATGTCACTACTTAAACTAGAACAAGAATCTTTAACAAAAGCTATCAGAAAAGAAATCATCTCAGAACGAAGTATGGAGCAATATTGCAAGCTTATTGGCAAAAAATATACACTACACGAATGTAGTAAATGCAGTGGAGTTAGCAACTACATACCGGATGTTAACTTAGAATAAAGGAGAAAACATGTGGATGGCCAGAAACTAAAGAAGAAACAATTATTAATAGTGACATAAAAGGAAAAGAAGATAGCCAGCCAAAAGAAGACAAGGACAGGTGGATGGCTAAGAAGAAAAAGATAAAGACGAAAGTGACATAAAGAAGGAATCAATTAAAGTTGCGGATAAGAAGATGACCTAAAGGAAAAAGCTAAGCTGCAAAAGTCAAAAGAAGAAAAATTATGTCGGGTACTGATATGTAAATAAGTAAGGACTTAGTGTGTAAATAAATTTTCTTATTTTATAAGTTAGACCCCTAGGACATTTGTATAAATAGGTTAGTTTATTTCATTTGAAAATCATCGAGCACTCACCTCTCTAACATCCTTGAAAAACATTGTAAATCCCTTTTCTGAAATATCAATAAAAATACTTTTAAATCCCCAATTTATGGAGCAACAATTAGTGGATCCTGTTAATATACAGGAAAAGGTATATCTTTTTACAATTATGTTTGGCTAAATTATTTAATTCCTGTTTAACATATATTATGTAACATATTTATGATTATTGTTATAAACTAGGGCTATTCGTATCTTATATCATGTTTGCTAGCATTAGGAAATAGAGGAGAAAACTTTCAGAACTAGCCATCCCGAGTGGGAAAACCGAGAAAGGCAAGGAGAGCCATTATAGGGGAAGTACTAGATGGTTGAAGGCATTGTTTAGGAAGATAATATCCTGGAAAAGTACGATGCTAGTAGTGACTAGATTATGAGAAAATAAATATCTTAGTTAATGACAAACTATCATAAGTAGACCATATAAGATATGGAAGGCAGAAATGTTTAATAAAACTAAGCATTGATAAAAGATGAATACACCTATGCCCAAAGCAACCTTAGACAATAATTATTTTGAAATTGGTCATAAAACACTTATTTTCTACATACTAAATAAAATACCAAAAATAAAAATAAGAAAAATAATATGAAAAAAATAATTAAATATGAAGAAGAAGAAATTAACAAGTTAATTACATTATCTTGGTACGACGACATAAACATAGTTCTACAAGAATTAGACGAAAACATTAGTTACACAGACCTATTATACGACTCAAAAAATTATGATTCAACATAAAATAAAAATGACCCTAAATCCTTCACCTAACCCCCATATTAGATAAAATGACCATGGGAGTTATAACATGGAATCTCGGTGTTCTACCTATATCAAAAAAAAGGGAGCCTACTTTCCAAGGTAGGACTATACATGGCATATCATAAGATATCTGGATCCATTAGCAACCCATACTAGGTAACATCATCACCCTTATGGTTGTACGCACTTATGAGACAATGAAATCTACCAAGGTCCTCTCAATTCTAAGTCAACATCCCACGAAATGCATAATACATACATATATTCATGCTTATCATAAATCATCATAAATCATCTTAATTCATACTTGTATATCATCATTATAAACATGATCATAGTCTCATAGTTTAAATAATCATGCATAGGAGTAGTTCATTTCATACTAGGGTCCTACGTCGTCTTACGGAATCTTGAATCTCCCCGTGGGGGCGTCAAGTCAATTTTAAGGTCCTAAATCCCCTACTAGGGTCTTAGGTTTCCTCTTAGAATCTTGATTCTTGCCATAAGGAGCTAGGTCAACCTCAAGATTGTAAATCCCCTATTCGTAGCAAAACAGGATCCTAGGCCTCCTTTCAAAATCTTAAATCTCCTCTCAGGACCACATTTTAACCTCAAGATCTTAAATCGCATACTCATAATCATAATCTTGTTTGAAAATCTTATATATGCATGATCATGTGAGGAGAGATAGGAGTACAACATGAGTTCACAAGTATGAAGTTCAAAATTATTATAATTGAGTAAAAACATTCATAGTCATTGAATTGAAGATCGTTTGAATCATTATTAAAGTGAGCCATGCATAATTTCATTAATCAACCTAGCATACTTGAATAATCTCATGATAATCATATAATTCATGTAAATTTAGAGCAATTATGTATATTTCAATGTATAAACATATTCTATATCATAATAATTTCAATTGAAAATTATATCATGTAAACCCTTACTCGACCATAGTTGAAGTTAGATGAAATAGTGAGAATATAGGTTGGGATGCACGGACAAAAGGTACCTAGCGATGAATACCACATACCTCAATGAGATTTACAAGATCAAAGATAGATTCGAGTTGTAACTTGAGGTTTGTTCAATGAATTCTACATTTGAGCTTAAAAGAAGACTTGACAGTGATTTGAAGAAGTAATTTTAAGTCTAAGTGTTTGATAAGTGGTTGAAAGACGTTTAAATAGGTTAGGAAAATTAGGAGGGTATTTCAGTCTAAAAACATAAAAAAAAAAGTTCAGGAATTAGGGAAAGGACCTAAATACTCTTACAAAAATATGTTTAAAAAAAGGATGCCACACCTTCATAGGCACCAACACGACCCATGGTGGACTCGATGGTGGGTACCTTGAGGAAAAAAGGGGAAACCTTGTGGAGAGCTCACTCCACGAGGCCCTCCACGACTCGTGTATGTACCATAAATGGTGGGTGGTTTCATGGTGTGCCACTCCACCATGGCAATTTTGACTTTGGTCAAGGCGCCCCTCCAAGAGTCCCTTCACGGATCATGGAGTACACCACGATCCGTGAAGGGTTCCTTGGAGGGTACCTTGTCCAAAATCACTGAAAAATCACTTTAAGCCTTTGTTCAATCCTTGAAAGTATGGATCCTTACATTATCTCCCCCTTGGGATCATCCATTTGCGAATGAGATGAGAGTTAGTTTGAATAGAGCAAAATGAATATCAACAACCTAACATGAGTTTAAAAATGCATGTTTAACACAAAAAATCGTAAAAGCTTCAAACCTTTGTAATAAAATCACTTAAAACTAATTTCATGAGAATGCATACATGTTATGACATGAAAATACAGAAATGAAATAATTTAAACCATTTGATCATGAAGAATCTATTACCTTAGGGTTGATTGGAATGGAAAAGATAAGGGTATTGTTGCATTATATCTAGTGGCACTTCCCAAGTTGCACTCTTAACATGTTGGTTCCTCCAAAGGACTTTAATGGATGCAACTTTCTTATTATGTAGATTCTTCACTTGCCAGTCCAAAATCTTAATCGGGACTTCTTCATAGGACAAGTTCTCATCAACTTCAACACTCTACAAAGGCATAATTGAGCTTGGATAACCAATGGACTTTCTTAACATGGACACGTAAAACACCAGGTGAACTTTAGTCATTTCTATTACCAAGTACAATCTATAAGCCACTTTACCAAACCGCTCTAACACCTCATAAGGTCCTATATATCAGGGACTTAATTTAGCCTTTTTACCAAACTACATTACATCTTTCATGGATAAAACATTGATATACACCCAATCTCCCACATGGAACATGAGTACCCTCTTCCTGATATTGAAATATGACTTTTGATAACTTTGAACTATTTTTAATTTCTCTTGCATGAGTTAACACCTTCTCCATAGCATGCAACACCAAATCATGACTGATCAAAGTCATCTCACCAGTTTCAAACCAACCCATTGGAGATTTATATCTCCTCTTTTTCAAAGCCTCAAATAGTACCATCTCTGAAACACTCCTTATGTGCTTTAGAATGCTCTATAATTGTAATTTCCATATATTTCAAAATATGTGCGTGATTTCAGAAATTCGACTTCATATTGTCGATTAGGGGGCAAAATTAATTGAGGGATAGGTATAATCCAGATTGAAGAAGACTCGTAGCGATAAATAATTTTTGCTAATTTTACGATTTCTAGTAGTTGTCCATGCCCAGACTGCGATGCGCTTGGAGCATGCACTACTACAAATTGAGCCTGCGTATCTGGTCTGCATCACGCCTAGGGTGTAGACCAGTGTAAAATTTTCCCAACTTTCTTATTTTGTCCAAGGGCATGAGGGTTATAGCCCCATGCCCATTTAAACGTGAAATCTTCCATAATTAGCCATTTTTCAACTCTATAACTCACAAAATCCTCTCTAAAAGCTCTCTAAGACTTTATCAAATCTCTCATTCAAATTCAAGGATTTCAAGATCAACTCTGGAACTCAAGAACCCATCTCAAGCTTCAAGCGTCCTTTAAGTTCATTTCAAGAAATTCAAGGTTTAAGGTATGTAGGCGTTCATTCATGGGTCCTTTCACCCATGGAGCCCCACTTTCTCTTTTTATGAAAATTGTATGATTTCAAGTTGCATTATTTATATGTATCTTTTATTATGAAGTATGAACATAAATTATGATGGGGTTTTTATCAAGTATTGATTGATTGTGAATGAATATCTATTCTAAGCTTATTCCATGAGTTGATTTATGTCTATTGATACTATGGATGAATTGAGCTATGAAAACTATCAACTATGATAAATTTTTGAGATGGACTTTATGATACCCAAATAGGGGTCCTATTACAATATTGGTGGGTTTATTTTGAATTGATTTGAATCTCTTTGTTATACTATTAAGTTGTATGATTTTGAATGAGTATCATGAATCCACCATGTGTCTGATGAAATTACATGACAAGAATTCTCAAGTTTTTAATGAACTACTACATGATTTTCAAGTCAAGCGACTTCATGATGATTAAGGGCTTTCAAACATGTATTTAATTCATGATAAGTATCAATGATTTTACAAGTATCAAGTTGAGTCCTATTTCAAGATTTTAACCTCTTGTGAGCCATTCATGTCAAGGCAAGGAGTCATGTATGATTATTATTTACTCTCATGTTTAAGTTAGGCTCACTAGCAGAGGTCAAACATGTGAATGAACTACTCATATCATGTTATCATGTCTTTTAAAAGTTATTCATGTTATGATTAAAGTATGATTATGTCAAATATTCCATGGGACTAGACTTAGCACTGATTGAATCATAAGATGGGGGGCTCGACTCAAGGGGTCCTTATATAAAGTCTTTAGTCTCTAAACTATGTGTCACTATAGGATTATATATTTTATCCTTGCTATACTAGTGGATCCATTTAGTTTATGTTAACATGTTTGGTTTACCTTGGCAATTAGACCACACTTCGTCGGGGGGTGTCATGCCCGGTCATTTGTACCGAAGAAGTTTCACGCCTTGGATTCCAAGTTGTAACTGCTTGGTCTATGTCGGTTAAGGTCTCCTCCCACATATGTATGATATATTATGCAAGTTAAATGTCTTACAAGCATGTTTTATTATAAGCATTGATCATGCATGTCATATTGAGATTATATATCCATTGATTATGATTATACATTTTGAATATGTTGGCTTATGTCTTTGTTGCATTGAACCCCTCGTACTTAATACATACAAACATACTAGCGACGCTCTATGCCTACATTATATGACCATGTAGGAACCGTACCTCCTTTAGATCATCCTCCTACACATGGCTAGTTCGGTTCTCCAAGAAAGCTTTTGGTGAGTCCTCAACTCCAAGGACAATATCTACTTTTATTCATGCTATGTTGAGACTTGTTCCTTATATTAGATATTTATTATTATGAGGGTGAACCAGTCATAACCCAAGCCTAGGGTCTAGACATGACTGGCTGATGGGGAACCCAAAGAAACCCCAAAATATTCTCATAGCATATCATTACACATCCTTGGTCACGGAGGCAATTAGAATGACAACAAGAGATAAATGTAAGTAAAGGAAAATTGGGACTAAGGATAAACTTCCATATCATAAACATCAAGAGTCAATAGAGTCAAGTTCATAGCATAGATACATAGCATGTCCAACAACACCTCCACTACATGGATAAGAGCGAGGGCCAAGACAAAGCAATCGGGCTCACCCTCATAGTCAACACATAAGTCAAAGAGAGATAGTCTTAATTCATAGCAATAGATCATAAGTAATTTCCCCCAAATGGAGGACTCACCAACAAGCTTGATAGAAGTCGTACTAGCCATGTGGAGGAGGATGGCCAAGCGGTACACCGATTCCTATATGGTGATATGATGTAGGCATAAAGTATGCGTTCGTTAGTACATTTGAATATACTAAGTAATGTAGGATACAATACAACAAAAGGTGGTATCATAGACAAAATGCATAATTATAAGCAAAGAATAGCATACTAATAATATGATATGTATGAATGATGTTTGAAGTAATACCAATCTTATATAGATCATAATACAAGTGTAAGGAGTGACCATTATAGTACAAGCCAAGGCCTACCACCCCCTTGGATAGGCGCATGTGGTGCGAACCCCTTCATGAGGTTGATGGAGTACAAACCCCCCACCGAGGTTGATGGAGTACAAACCCACCATCAAGGTTGACAGAGTACAAACCCCCCATCAAGGTTGATGGGTACCAACCCGTAACAAGTTTACCCGGGCCTACCACCCCTAAGCTAAGCGACCAAGGTACCAACCCCTTGATAGGTTACTTGGGCCTACAACCCCCTATTTAGAGATAATATCATATATATATATATATATACACATATATATATATACACACACTCCTTTCATCATCATACACATACATTCCTTTTGGCATCATCATGCCATCATCATTTCATCATCATATAGTCATTCAACTCATAAGAGATACATTGGACCTTCAGTTCCTCAAGAATCCATAACCGGACATTTTAACAAACACTTAGAGGATGTGTAATGCTAGTGTAAAACCATGCAATTTAAGAGTGAAATCAAGCAAGAAAAATCAGTGTAAAGCCATCAATAGATATATGGTAACACCCTCAAAATATATACATCAAGACCCTTTACCAATTCTCATCATAGACCTTAGATTCATAGCTCCAAACATAGTAAAACAGTCACAAAGTTCATAAACCCAACATAGTGTGCAGTGATTTTCATAACAAATAAGCTTCATGATCTGGCATGTACAAAATAAAAACATCATTCTCAATTCTACAAGAATTTTTATGGAAGCTTTTCATTTGCTTCTCTTTGATGGAACTTTGATTTTGCCAGAATATATCCTAATTTTTGGCCTAATTCTTATTTTGATGATTGAGAACTTGATAAAGATTGGAGATAGAGACTTGAAGCTTGAGAGGAAATCCTTAGATTCGGAGAGGGTTTTAACACTTAAGGTTAGGAGTAAAATATTTGGCTAAGTGTTTGAATAAGTATTGAGAAATGTTTAGAATGATATGAGGGTGAAAAATGGTTAAGTATAGGTACTTTCATATTTGGGAACACTTAGGCCCAAGACTTAAAAGCCTTGGACCGCAAGAAAAATAATTGGGTAGAATTTACATAGGTCCATCTCTGGTCTGCGATGCTGACCTATCGTGGAGTCTGAATTTACACATATTCGCGATGGAGGCGTGTCCCGATACCATTGCGGATAGACATTGGATAAGCAAAATTGCAAAAATTGAAATTGCGAATAATTTGCTCTTAAATCGGGGTTAGACCCATCCTCCACTCAAAATGACCCTCTGGTCAAGAATATGAAGTTAGATTTTCAATATCGTGCATGGATTTTGAGATATATGGAAATTATAATTCTAAGCACTTTCTAGGCACAAATTCGGGCACTTTTTGGGGTCGTTTCAGTATCTCTCACTTTGAAACATTCATCCCCCAATGTCAAAGAAACATATAAGAGAGACATAAACATGAATATTTTAGCCCATATAGATATGCAACAATGCACTTAAACATCATTTCAAAAAATTTAGCATAAGTGTAAAACCATCATGAACTTGTCAATTTAAACATGAACATATGCAATGACATGGGGGCTGAACTTAAGACTTGAGATCAATTGAAGGACTTAGATCAATACCTTAGGCTTGAAGGAAGTGGAAAAGGCAAGGATATCAGTTTTGCATATTCGCTTCGGCCTCCCAAGTAGCACTCTCAACTTGTTGATTCCTGTAAAGGACCTTAATGGAAGCCATCTCTTTGTTTCTCAACCTCTTGACTTACCTATCCAAAATCTGAACCAAAACCTCTTCAAATGTCAAATTATCCTCAACAACACCCACAACATCAATAGGGATAGTGACATTCAGATCACCCATATATTTCCTCAACATGGACACATGGAACACCGGATGAACCAATTCCATCTTACTAGACTACCTCAACTCATAAGCTACCTTGCCAACTCTCCTCATGTCCTCATAAGGACCAACATATGTTGGACTCAACTTTCCATTCTTACCAAAATGGACCACACCCTTCATGGGTGAAACCTTTAGGTAGACCCAATTACCAACTTTGAATTCAAGGTCTCTTCTTCTCACATCGGCATAGGATTTTTGACGACTTTGGGCCGTCTTTAACCTATACCTAATTACCCTAACCTTCTCAAGAGCCTCCATAACCAGTTCTGGTCCAAACAAAACTATCTCACAAACCTCAAACCATCTAGCTGGTGATCTATAACGTCTCCCACAGAGTGCCTCAAAAGGAGCCATACCAATGCTAGAATGATAGCTATTGTTGTAGGCAAGCTCAATCAATGGAAGATGATCATCCCAACTACCTTTAAGCTCCAACACACATTCTCTAATCATATCCTCAAGGATTTTGATGGTCCTCTCAGCTTGGCCATCCGTTTGAGGGTGGAAGGCCATAGAAAGCTTAACTCTAGTAACAAGATCCCTTTGGAAGGACCTCCAAAAGTATGAAGTGAATTATGCCCTATCATTCAATATGATGGACAAAGGAACTCAATGCAACCTTACTAAGTGATGAATGTACAACCTTGCATAGGCTTCAGCCCCATATACGGTCTTAACCGGTAGAAAGTGAGCTGATTTTGTCATCCTATCAACCACAAACCAAATAGAATCAAAACTGTTTCTAGTCTTGGACAACCCAACCATAAAATCCATATTTATCTCTTCCCACTTGCAAAAAGGAACCTTAATGTCTTGGGTTAGGCCACGCTGCCTTTAATGTTTGGCTTTGACTTATTGACAAGTATGACAACCGAAAATGAATTTGGCAATGTCCCTCTTCTTGCCTCCCCACTAATACACATCCCTAAAGTCTCTATACATTTTGGTGGAACTGGGGTGGATAGAATAAGAAGAGTTATGGGCCTCATCAAGGATCTTTTCTATCAAACCATCAGAACACAGTACATGTAACCTATCTTGATACCTAAAAGTACCCCCCGTTTGGAGGAAACCTCCACCTTGCACTCTTTCACTAAGGCCTTCCATTCTAACGAGGAGGGTTCAAGATCTTGTGTTGCCATCACCTCATAAACCAAGGAAGACTTAGAACTATCAATAACAACCATACCACTACTACCATCCTCTTCCAACCAAACTCTTAATATAGCCAACCGATGCACCTCCCTAGCTATCTCCTTCTAACAACTATCAACATGAGCTAGGCTACCCATGGACACCTTAGTCAAGGAATCCGCCACCATATTTGCCTTACCCGGATGATAATCCACACTCATATCATAGTTCTTAAGAAGTTCTAACCATCTCCTTTGCCTCAAGTTGAGATTCTTTTGAGTGAAGACATATTAGGGGTTCTTATGATCAGTGAACACATCAACATGCACCCCATACAAGTAGTGACGCCAAATCCTTTATGCAAACACAACGGCGGCTAACTCTAGATCATGGGTAGGGTAGTTCCTTTTATGTACTTTTTGTTGTCTAGAAGCATAAGCTATGACCTTACCATTTTGCATCAATACAGTACCCACACCTACCCGAGAAGTATCACAATACACCACAAATCCCTCAAGCCCATCCGATAGTGACAATATAGGAGCAGTCACAAGCTTGTCTTTCAATGTTTGGAAACTCCTTCCACAATCATCAGACCACACAAACTTGGACTTTGTTTGAGTCAATTTTGTTATAGGTGAAGCAATAGAAGAGAAACCATTCACAAACCTTTGATAATTTCCCATTAAGCCCAAGAAACCTCTAATGTTCGATGGGGTCAATGGTCTAGGCTAATTTCTAATCACATCGATCTTCTTTGGATCCACCTTAATATCATCCCCCGACACCATATGTCCTAGGAAGGCAACCTCCCTCAACTAAATTCATACTTTGCATATTTAGAATATAATCTCTCCTCCCTCAATCTTTGCAACACAACCCTCATATGAGCCCTATACTCCTCCTTACCATGATAATAGATCAAAATATCATCAATGAAGACCACAACAAAGGATTCAAGCGGATGGAAAAATTGGCAAAGTATTCCTCTCTACTATGTGAATAGATCACAATGTCATCAATGAAGACCACAACAAAGGATTCAAGGTAGGGTTTGAAGACCCTATTCATAAGATCCGTGAGGATGGCAAGTATATGGTCAACCCAAAAGACATCACAAAAAAATCATAATGCCCATATCTAGTTTGGAAAGCCTTTTTGGGAATATCACACTCCCTCACTTTCAGTTGATGATACCCGGACCGAAGATCAATCTTAGAGAAATGACTAGCCCCTTGCAATTGTTAAAAAAAATCATCAATCCTTGGAAAAGGATACCTATTTTTGATGGTGACCTTATTGAGTTGCCGGTAGTCAATACACATTCTAAGAGACCCATCCTTTTTTTCACAAACAGCACCAGGGCACCCCAAGGTGATTGGCTAGGTCTAAGAATTTCCTTATCCAACAAGTCCCTCAATTGTTCCTTCAACTATTTCAATTCCACCGGGAAGATACATTAATGGGGAATAGAAATAAGTTGAGTATCGGGGACGAGGTCTATGCCAAAGTCTATTTCCCTTTCAGGAGGAATACCGGGAAGGTCATTTGGAAAGACATCAAGGAACTCGTTAACAATCGGGACCGACTTTATGGGAAGGACATTAGACTCCACATTAATAACCCTTATAAAATGGTAAATACACCCCTTAGAAATCAACTTATGGGGTTTAATGCAAGAGATGAATCTACTCTTGACCACCACATCTTGACTTTCCCACTCAAGGACGGGTTCATTTGGAAATTAGTACGAGTTATATAATTAATAGAAGCATAGTAGACATGCAACCAATCCATCCCAAGAATGATATCAAAATCAACCATGCCTGAATCAACAAGATCACAAGGCGACACTTTATGAAAAATGCAAATAAGACAAATTCTATACACGTTTCTAGCAACAATAAATGCACCAATAGGAGTAGACACTTCATATAGCTCATGCAAGAACTTGGGGTCAACATGGAACTTTTTGGCAACAAACAGGGTAACAAAAGAAAGAGTGGCACCCAGAGCAATCAATGAACACAGATCAAAGTCAAAGATTTTCTACATACCGGTAACAATATCAGGGATTTCATCAACCCCTTGCCTCCCATGCAAAATGTAGAACTGGTTGTACCTTGGAGTACTGACTTTTTGGATACCTCATGGGACCGCTTTAGCACCTCGTGGATGAACCTCCTTACCCTTGTTGCAGTTTCAAGGGATATCTATCACCTTTTGCCCCATTTCCCCACAACCATAACAAGTACCAGTATTCCTCAAACATGCGCCACCATAGCCCTTACCACACTTCAGACATACATCAACAGGAGCCACATCCCTTACACCTTAGGTCCTCGAAAGATCACTTGTAACCCTCTTTTTAAATGCATGAGTAGGCCTTTGGCCTTCATGGAACTGGCCACTCCTTTGGAACTTACTCTCAAAATGAGCCCTTTTGGCCTTATGCTTTTTTCTCTTCTTTAATTTCTCCTCTTCCATTTGTTTGACATAAGTCATCAAAGGTGCCAAGTCCATGTCACTAATCAACATGGTGGAATAGCATTCTTCACGAATCAAGTCAGAGACACCCATAACAAATTTGTTCATTCTCAATCTTGAGTTGGCAATCATATAAGGAGCAAACTTTGATTGTTGGGTGAACTTGAGGTCATACTCCCTAACACTCATGGACCCTTGTCTCAAATTCATAAATTCCACCAACTTAGCTTCCCTAAGTTCAAGGGGGAAGAAGCTATAAAGGAAGGCCACCTTGAATTCCTCCCAAAGCACTACGTAGTTGACTCCCTTTTCCTCCATCCATTGGTTGTCCCATGTTTGTTCTATCCCGTTGAATTGGTAAGCTACTAGCCTTATCCTTCGGCCTCACACCCATGATGGATAAAATTTTGTAGACCTCATCAACGAACTCTTTGGGGTCCTATCTTACCTTTGACCTATGGAATTCCAAGGTATTCATTCTCATGAAGTCTCTTATCCGAGAGGCTGGAGTAGGTGCATGAGGGGCTTGGGCCCCTTAGTTGGCTTGATTAGCTACCACTTGTGCAAGCAAGGTGAGAACATCCCTAAACTCTCCATTGGCCAGTTGCTCCTCGGGCGTGCAGGCTCATCATCCCCTCGTATTAGGAATGATCTAGCATAACAAAGAACAATCATTAGGGGGAAAGCTTACTTCAACTCTATAGCATAACTTAGAATATGAAGAAGGAAAACATTTCCTCAAACGTCTCATAGCCTCCTACTCATAGTTGTGGTGCACAACACAACTATAAATAAGACTCTAATAAACGCATTGTGTTGAACTCCGAGGATCTAACAGCCTTGTGCTTTGATACCACCTTTGTCATGAACCAAGCCTAGGGCCTAGACATGCCAACGAATGGGGAAGCTAAAGGAACCCCAAACAAGCCTCATAACATATCATTACACATCCTTGGTTGTGGAAGCAATTAGAATGACAACAAGAGATAAATGTAAACAATGGGAAATTAGGACTAAGGATAAACTTCCATATCATAATCATCAAGAGTCAATAGAGTCAAGCTCATAGCATAGATACATAACATGTCCAACAACACCTCTGCTACATAGATAAGAGCGGGAGCCAAGACAAAGCAACCGGGCTCACCCTAATAGACAATACATAAGTCAAAGAGAGATAGTCTTAGTACATAGCAATAGATCATAAGTAACATCCCCAGAATAGAGGACTCACCAACAAGCTTGATGAAAGTCGTGCTAGCCACGTGTAGGAGGATGGTCAAGCGATATATCGGTTCCTACGTGGTGACATCATGTAGGCATAAAGTATGCATTAGTATATTTGAATTTACTGGGATGTAGGATGCAATACAACAAGAGGTGGGTATCATATGCAAAATGCATAATCCCGAAGGAATCCTAAACATGCCTCTTGTCTTGTCATTGCATATTAATGGTCGTGGAAGCATTTAAATGATATACAAAAGTAGAAATAAGGCAATGGGACTAAGGGAAAGCTTGCATAACATCATAATCAAGAGGCAAAAGAGTCAAGGCTCATCTCATAGGTCTGTAGCATGTCTAACAACACCTCTACTACATAGATAGAGTAGGGGCTAACACAAAGCAACCGCGCTCATCCTCATAGTTAAAGAAAATAATAAAGAAGAATGTCTCATACATATCAAGAGAAACTTAGACAAAGGTCCCCGAAGTGAATGCCTCACTAACTAGTTTGAGTAGTACTGGACTAGCCACATGGAGGAGGAGGATGATCAACATGAGCATCGGTTCCTACATGCTGACATCATGTAGGCATAGAGTATGTAAGATGCAATGTAACAATAGAAAGGCATCATAATCAAAAGGCATAGAGATAAGCAATAGATAACATAGTAGCAATATGGCATGCATGATTAATACTTAAGTAAAGCAAGTTTACATAGAATAGAACATTTGTGTAAAAAGAGACCATTAGCTATTGGTGGATCATCACACCCTACCACCCTTGATGATTGAGGTACAAACCCCATCAATAGGTTGGTGGATCATCACACCCTATCACCCTTGGTGCCAAAGTACAAAACCCCCATTAGGTTGATGGGTACAAACCCCTAACAAGGTTGGTGGATTATCGCACCCTACAACCCTTGGTGCTGGAGTACAAACCCCCCGATAGGTTGATGGGTACAAACCCCCATTAAGGTTACCCGACATATAATGCCTAGGTAGGGCACAGTCATATGCTATCAAAACCCAACCCCATGGGCTATGACTAGTGCCCGGATTGGGCACCCAAACACAACCACAAAGCCGAATGGCAAACAGATGACATATATTCTAAAACAAATTTGACAAAGTTTCCTTTGTTTTACAGACTATCCCAAAATAACCCTACATATCAGAAGGTACAAACAGAGGCCATACAGAGCCAACAAACACAACAATATATATATTTATGTGGGCCGACAAGGCCACCATGACGGGTGATGCCACCTAACAAACACATCATACGAGTCATATCAAATAGACTAGGCACAACCCACACATATGTATCTACAGACCTCTAAACAAATTGACAGAATCATAGGACGAGACAGGGCCCCGCCGTACCCATGAACAAATACATATAATGCAACGTACAAAAATATATACCAAAAGTGGGCTCCGAAGTAGGGGGAGCACTCCAAATAGCAGAAGGGTGTCCTAAACTAATGGGTCACCAAATTGTACGTCAGTACCTGCAGGCATGAAATGCAGCCCCCAAAGAAGGGGGTCAATACGAAATACGTACTGAATATGTAAAGCAGAATGTACATAATATTAATCTGAGTAATAATCAAGANNAAAGACATACCAAAGAAGGGGGTCAATACGAAATACGTACTGAATATGTAAAGCAGAATGTACATAATATTAATCTGAGTAATAATCAAAACAAAAGTATTGAAGGCAAATGCATATCCAAAAGTATTAAAATGTTTACTTTCAAAAATACAAATTATGCCTAGCGCACAGGAACTATGGTCAACCGCCCGTCAATGGCGCCGTAACACAACATAACATTAGAAAGTTGCAAATCTCTGAATCCCCATCACATATCAAAAAATGGCATCATGCCAAACATAGCAAAAAGCCCAATCATATCATAACACCAAATAAAAGAAAAAACCCAGCCCTTGGGCGAAGCTCAGAACCGCATCACAGCATAACACCGAAGTATATCATAATGCGCACGACAACCAACCAGCCCCAGAATCGGCGAACGATATTTGAATTTACTGGGATGTAGG
>DF359608.1:39348-61742 GCA_000787875.1 Solanum virginianum
ATTGGTTTATTTCCTACCTTAAGGCCCAAAAGATGATTTCAAAGGGATTTATTTATTATATTGTTAGAGTTAAAGATGTGGAATTTGAGTCACCTACTCTTGAATCGGTTCCGGGTGGTGAATGAGTTTTTGGATGCATATCTCAAAGATTTGCTCGGTATTCCTCCCAAAAGTGAAGTAGACTTTCACATAGATCTTCTCCTTTATATGCAACCTATCTCTATTCCTCCTTATCGTATCGCACAACTGAGTTGAAGGAGTTTAAAGATCAGTGGAAGGACTTGTTGGAGAAAGGCTTTATTAGGCAAAACATATCTCTACGGGGTACTCCAGTGTTATTTGTATGAAAGGAAGATAGGTCTCTTCAGACATGCATTGATTATAAATTGCATAAGTTAACCATGTAGAATAAATACCCATTAACAAGGATCGACGACTTATTTGATCAACTTCAATAGGCCATCCATTTCATAAAGATTGACCTCTATTTTAGTTATCATCTATTGAAGGTTAGGGAGTGTGACATTCCCAAAACGGCTTCTTGGACTAGATATAGGCACTTTGAATTTGTGGTAATGTCATTTAGTTTAACTAATGCTCAGACTTTTTTCTCGATCTCATCAATCGAGTGTTCAAGCCATTTCTTAATAGTTTTATTGTTCTCTTCATTGATGATATCCTTATTTTTTACCAAAGTGAGCAGGAGCATATGAATCATTTGAGGTTGGTTCTTCAAACTTTGAGGGAGAATCAATTGCATGCTAAATTCAGTAAGTGTGAGTTTTGTTGGGTGAGGTGACTTTTCTTAGTCATGTGGTATCAGGTGATGGTATTAAGGTTGACCCAGAGAAGACTGAGGCCATAAAGAATTCACCAAGATCATTGAAACCTTCAATATTCGAAGGTTTTTTGGGTTGGCTAGTTATTATAAAAGGTTTTTTGAAGGTTTCTCATCTATTGCATATCCATTGACCAAGTTTGTCATGACCCAAACCTAGGCTCTAGACATGACATGATGAATAGGAACACGAAGGATGCAAATAAGTCTCTTAGCATATCAATCACACATCCTTGGTCATGGAAGCAAAGTAAACAACATCAAGAGATTTATATAACGATAAAAGGACTAAGGGAAGTCTTAGATAACCATAAAAAAATAAAGAGTCAAGAACATAGCATAATTACATCACTTGTCCAACAACACCTCTAGTATAGATAGGGCGGGGGCCAAGACACTTTCCAGGATCACCCTTATACTATCAAGAGTTCAACACAAAGAAATAACATAAGCAAGAATAGCATAGCTAGTGTCCCCGAACATAACGACTCGTCAAAGCTTATCTTCAAGATGTCCAAAACTAAACAGATATAGGATGATCGTGAGGAGCTTCGATTCCTACATGGTAACATCATGTAGGCATAGAGTATGCATTAGTACATTTGAATATACTACGTATGTAGGATGCAATGCAAAAAGAGATAGGAAACATAGTCAAAACGCATAATCATAAGCAAGGGATAGTATATTAACCACATGGCATGCATGATCAATGCTTGAAGTAAAACATTCTTGTATAGAATATAATATATGTGTAGGAAGAGACCATATCCATATAGCCCAAGCAAGCTTTGCTTGAACTCTAAGGTTTGCTACTACTTGGAAGGTGATTGAGGTACATATCCCTCAACGAGGTATTACCGGCTTACCACCCCCCGACAAGGCGATTGAGGAACATAACCATCAACAAGGTAGTACAGGCTTAGCACCCCCCGACAAGGCAATTGAGGTACATAACCCTCAATGAGGTAGTACAGACCCCTCAATGAGGTAGTACAGACTTACCACCCCTTGACAAGGAGATTGAGGTATTTACCCCTCAATAAGGTAGTAAGGGCTTAACACCCCACGATAAGGTGATTAAGGCTTAACACCCCTCAACAAGGTGATTGAGCTTAATACCCCCTAATAAGGTGTGCTCAACATGCAACACCATAGATACTTCCCATGAATTCAACACATAGATACATTTCTTTCATCATCATAAAGTCAGTTGACTCATAGGCTATGCAATAGATCATGAATACCTTAAGAATCCTTAACCTGACATTTTATCAAACACGTGGCGAGTGTATAATGCTAGTTCAAACTCATGAAATTCAAGAGTGAAATCATGTGAGAAAACTTAATGTAAATCAACCCACCAACACTTGGTAATACCCTCATGCAAGATACATTGAAACCTCTCATGAAATATCATAATATATCATATAGCTCAAAACATGCTTAAAAAGTCAACATTTTATGAAACCCCAACATAGTTTATAATCAAATTCATAATAAGAGATACCCATAGATATTTAATTTGAAAACATGCAACTTACATAAAGAGGAATGTTGGGCACCATGGGTGAAAGGACTCAATGGTTGAAACCCACATACCTCAAATTTGGGGACTTCCTTGATGAAGATTGGAATGGGAACTTGAAGCTTGAATAAATTTCTTGAGATTTGAAAACGAATTTGGAATACTTGAATTTGGATGAAATATTTTGCTATGTTTTAAAGAGGGTTTTGGGGAATGTCTTGATCGATATGGGGTTTAAAAATGACTAAGTATAGCTACTTTTATGCATAGGAGGGCATAGTCCAAAGACCCAAGGCCTTGGATTGAAATAGTAAAACTGGCCACAAGATAACACTGGTCTGTGCCCTGGCCACGTTGCGCCAAGGGCGTAGATCCTCTCTAGTAAGGAATTTTTTGAATTTTTTTTGCTAAGATTACTCTAAAATTGGGGTTATACCCATTACCCACTCAATTTTCCCTCGATCAAGAATATGAAGTTGGATTTTTAAATTACACATAGATTTTGAGATATATAGAAATTACGATTATGGGCATTTTCGAGGCACATTTACAAGCACTTTTTAGGGCATTTCAATATCTCCCCCTTGGGAACATTCATCCATGAATGTCTAAGAAGCGTATATAAGAGAAGTAGTCAAGATGAATTTAACCTAACATATGAATGCAACATTGCATTTAAACATCATTTCAAAAATCCAAACATAAGTGTCAAAATCATCATAAACTTGTCATCATAAACATGAATACATGCAAATGACATAAGGGCTGAAACTTAAGGCTTGAAATCATGTAGGGCACTTAAATTAGTACCTTAGGCTTGAGAAGAATAGAAGAGATAGGGATATCTCTTTTGCATGCTCGCATCGGCTTCCCATATGGCACTTTCAACATGTTGGTTCCTACAAAGGGCCTTAACAGAAGCTATATCCTTATTGCTTAAGGTCTTAACTTGTCTATCATAAATTTCTACTGGGACCTCTGCATAAGTGAAATTGTCTTCAACAACACCCACAACATCTAAAGGCATAATAGCACTTGGGTCACCCACGCACTTCCTCAACATAGATACATGGAAGATCGGATGAATCATATTCATATCATTGGGCAACTCCAACTCATAGGCCACATTACCAATCCTCCTTAACACTCTATAAGGACCCATAAATCTTGGACTCAATTTATCCTTTTTACCAAAATGAACCACACCCTTCATGGGTGAGACCTTCAAATAGATCCAATCACCAATCTTAAATTCAAGTTCCCTTTTCTTCATATCGGCATAGGACTTTTGTCTACTTTGGAATGTTTTCAATCCCTCCCATATCAACCTTACCTCTCTATGGTCTCTATAACCAAATCTGGACCTAACAAAGCCATCTCCCCTACCTTAAACTGTCCAACTGAGGACCTACAACGTCTACCATAAAGAGCCTCAAAAGGAGTCATACCTATGCTTAATTATAACTATTGTTATAAGCAAATTCGATAAGTGGAAGATGTTGATTACAACTACCTTTAAGCTCCAAAACACAAGTTCTAAGCATATCTTCAAGAGTTTAGAAAGTTCTTTCAGCTTGGCCATCCGTTTGAGGGTGGAACGCCATACTAAGTTTTACCTTGGTACCAAGACCTTTTTGGAAGGACCACCAAAAGTGGGAAGTGAATTGAGCATCATGATCCAATAAGAAAGACAAAGGGACCACATCAAAACTAACCAATTTATGAATGTACAATTTAGCATAATATTTTGCACCATAAGTAGTTTTGATCGGTAGGAAATATGCCAACTTGGTCATTATATCAATCATAACTCAAATATAATCAAAATGCTTTCTAGTCTTAGGTAAACCAACCAAAAAATCCATGTTAATTTCCTCCCACTTCCAAGTAGGAATCACGATATCTTGGGCTAGGCCACCTGGCCTTTGATGCTCGACTTTAACTTATTGATAATTATGAGAACCGGATACAAACTTCGCAATGTCTCTCTTCATACCACATTACTAAAACACTTCCCTCAAATCTCTATACATTTTTATAGAACTGGGGTGAATAGAATAGGAAGAATTATGAGCCTCATCCAAAATATTCTTTCTCAAGTCATCAATATGACGCACACACAACCTACCTTGGTACCTAAAGGCACTATCTTCCCCTTGGGAGAAAACCTCCACCTTACCATCTCTCACCCAGACCTTCAACTCTAACAAAGTGGGGTCAAGATCTTGCTTTGCCTTCACCTCCTCAATCAATGAAGATTTAGAACCATCAACAATCACTACACCACCATTATCAACCTTTTCCAACCTCACCCCCAATCTAGCCAACCAATGAACCTCTCTAACGACCTTCTTGCCACCATCATCAACATGAGCTAGGCTAACCATAAACACCCTACTTAGAGCATCGGCCACAAATTAGCCCTACCGAGGTGATAATACACACTCATATCATAATCTTTAAGAAGCTCTGACCACCATCTTTGACTCAAGTTAAGATCTTTTTGGGTGGACACATATTGGAGACTCTTATGATCTGTAAACACATCAACCTGGAACCCATACAAGTAATCACACCAAATTTTCAATGCAAATACCACGGCGGCCAATTCAAGATCATAGGTAGGATAATTTTTTTCATGCACCTTAAATTATCTAGAGGCATAAGTTATCACCTTACAGTTTTGCATCAAACACAACCCAAACCAATTTTTGAGGCATCAAAAAACACAACAAATCCTTCTAACCCTTTCGGTAGAGACAAGATAGGAGCGGAGACAAGCCTATCTTTCAATGTTTTGAAAATCTTCTCACAGTCATCAATCCACACAAAATTTGCCTTCTTTTAGGTCAACTTAGTCCGGGGAGAAGTAATAGAAGAGAAACCACTAAGAAACCTCGGATAATAACCCACCAAACCCAAGTAACTTCTAATATCCGATGGAGTCAAAGGTCTTGGCAAATTTCAAATTACCTCCACCATTTTAGGATCCCCCTTTATACCATCATTTGACACTGCATAACCTAGGAAGGAAACCTCTTTAAACCAAAACTCATATTTTTCATATTTGGCATACAACTTCTTCTCCCTCAAGATTTGCAATACCATCCTCAAGTGATCCATATGCTCCTCCTCACTATGGGAATAGATCAAGATATCATCAATAAATACCACTACAAACAAATCAAGGTAGGCTTTGAAGACCCTACTCATAAAATCCATCAAGATAGCTGGATATTAGTCAAATCGAAGGACATAACTACAAACTCAAAGTGCCCATACATTGTTCGAAAAGCCTTCTTGGGAATGTCACACTCCTTCACCTTTACTTGGTGATACCCGAACCGAAGATCAATCTTAGAAAAGTGACTACCACCTTGAAATCGGTCAAAAAGATCATCGATCCTTGGTAGAGGGTACTTATTCTTTATTGTGACCCTATTAAGTTGTCAATAGTTGGCGCACATTCCATAACTACCATCCTTCTTCATAAACAACACTGGTGCACCCCAAGGTGATTGACTTAGCCTTATAAAACCCTTCTCCAACAAATTCCTCAATTAATCCTTCAATTCCTTTAACTTCACTATGGCCATACGATAAAGGGGAATAGAAATGGGTTGAGTATCAGGAAGGAGGTCTATGCCAAAATCTAATTCCCTTTCGAAAAGAATACCAGGAAGCTCATTCGAAAAGACATCAAGGAATTCCTCAACCACCAGAATTGACTCTAAAGGAAGGACTTCGTACTCAACATCCCTAACCCTCACAATATGATAAAGATATCCCTTAGAAATTAACTTTAGGGATTTAATGCAAGAAATAACCCTAACCTTGACCACCACATCATGGCTCTCCCACTTAAGGATGGGTTCATTAGGGAATTGGAATTTGACTATATGGTTTCTACAATCAGTAGAGGTAGAGTATGCATGCAACCAATCCATCCCAAGAATGACATCAAAATCCACCATATCCAATTCTACAAAGTCAAAAGGAAATATTTTATACAAAATGAAAATGGGACAATTTCTATAGATCCTTCTACTGACAATGGATGCACGAACGGGAGTAGAAACTTCTTATGGCTCACACAACAATTTGGGTTTAACATGAAACTTTTTGGAATCAAAAGGAGTAATAAAAGAAAGAGTGGCACCTGGGTCTATCAATGCATACATATCAAAATCAAAGACTTTTAACATATCAATAATGACATCAGGCACCTCATCTACCCCTTGTCTCCCTTGAAGAGCATAGAATTAATTTTGCCTTGGAGCACACCCTTGTTGACTTTCTCTTCTCCTAGGACCCGAATTTGCACCTTGGCCTTGTGGACAACCATCTCTACCCTTGTTTTCATTAGGAGGATAATCAAACATCTTATGACCTACTTCACCATAATCATAACAAGCATTAGTCTTCCACAAACATAGGCTATTATGCTCTCTACCATAACTTAGAGACATAACATTAGGCACCACACTACCACCATCTTAGAATCTTTGATTATCATTAGCAACCCTTCTATTAGGAGCATTTGAAGAACTTTAGCCTTGGAACTTATGGCCTTGAGGAAACTACCCACCTTAAGGATTTTGAAATCCATCTTCAAAACGGGCCCTCTTGGCATCACCTATTATCCTCTTTCTCAACTTTTCCCCCTCTAATTGTTCGGCATAAGTCATGAGGTGGGACAAGTTAATATCACCTATCAACATGGCAGCACGACATTTTTCATTTACTAACTGGACACACCCATCACAAACTTGTTCATCCCAGAGCTTGGCTCGACTATCAATTGTGAAGTATATTTGGGTAGTTGATTAAACTTGAGGGCATATTCCCTCACACTCACAGATCCTTGCTTTAAATTTATAAATTCTATAATTTTGGTATCCCTTAGCTTAGGAGGGAAGAATCGGTTGAGAAAGACTGCTTTAAACCCCTCTCAGAGGATCACATTGTTGTTCCTCTTGTCCTATTTCAATTAGGTAAACCATATTTGGGCCACCCCTTTGAGTTGGTAGGATGCCAACTCTGCTTTACTCCGAATTAATCCCCATAAATAGACAACACTTTCTACACCACATCAATAAATTCTTGAGGTTCTTCATCCACTTTAGACCCATGGAACTCTGGTGGGCTCATCCTAGTAAAATCTCTCACCCTTGAGGCTAGAGTAAGAGCATTAAAGGCTTGGGATCTTTGGTTGATTTGATTAGTCATGGCATGGGCTAGAATGGTAATAGCATCCAGAACTCTTCATGAGCCGCTCCCCTATCATGAGGAGCTTGAGGAGTGAGAGGGGTTAGTTGATCCTCAGGTGAATGAGCTCTTCTTCTTCTTGGAATAAGCATGATCTAGCTGAGGAGCTTGAAAAGCAGGAGGGCCCGGTTGCTCCTTGGGTGAACGAGCTCTTCTTCCTTTTGGGATAGACATGATCTAAAATAGCAAAGAACATTCATTAGGGGAAGCCTTACCTTAACTTCTATAGAATGACATAGATCAAGAAGAAGGGAAACATTTCCTAAAATACCTCATAGTCTCTTACTCATAGTTGTGGTGAACTTCACAACCATGAATAAGACTCTAATCGACATGGTGTGTTGGATGCCGAGGACTATTAATAACCTACTACTATGATACAAAGTTTTATGATAACCCATGCCTAGAGCCTAGACATGACATGATGAATGGCAACCCGAAGGGGCCCAAACAAGCCTCTAAGCATATCAATCACACAACCTTGGTCGTGAAAACAAAGTAAATAACATTGAGATATTTAAATAAGGATAATGGGATTAAGGGAAATCTTAGATAACTATAAAGAACCAAGAGTCAAGAATATATAATAATTACATCATTTGTCCAACAATACCTCTAGCATACATAGGGCGGGGCCAAGACACTTTTCGGGCTCACCCTCATTGTATCAAGAGTTCAACATAAAGAAATAACATAAGCAAGAATAGCATAGCTAGTGTTATCGAACTTGAGGACTCACCAAAGCTTATCTTCAAGATGTCCAAAACTAACCACATGGAGGATGACAGTGAGGAACTCTGAATCCTACATGGTAACATCATGTAGGCATAGAGTATGCATTAATACGTTTGAATGTACTAAGTATGTAGGATTCAACACAACAAGAGATAGGAAACATAGTCAAAATGCATAATCATAAGCAAGGGATAGTATATTAACAACATGGCATGCATGATCAATGTTTGAAGTAAAACATGCTTGTATAGAACATAATACATATGTAAGAAGAGACCATATCCATATATCCCAAGCAAGCTTTGCTTGAACACCAAGGCTTGCCACCCTCTTGGAAGGTAATTGAGGTACATACCCATCAATGAGGTAGTACCGGCTTACAATCCCCCGACAAAGCGATTAAGGTACATACCCCTCAATAAGGTAATACAGGCCTACCACCCCTCGACAAGGCGATTGAGGTATTTACCCCTCAATAAGGAAGTGTGGTCTTAACACCCCCCAACGAGGTGATTGAGGCTTAACACCCCCTTAACAAGATGATTGGGCTTAACGACCCCCAACAAGGTGTGGTCAACTTGCACCACCATAGATACTTCTGATGAATTCAACAAATACATACATAACTTTCATTATCATAAAGTCACTTGAATTATAGGCCATGCAATAGATCATCGATATCTCAAGAATCCTTAACCAGACATTTTATCAAATACTTGACGGGTGTGTAATGCTAGTTCAAAATCATAAAATTCAAGAGTGAAATCATGTGAGAAAACTTAATGTAAAATAACCCAACAACACTTCATAACACCCTCAAGTAAGATACATTGAAATCCCTCATCAAATCTCATAATATATCATATATTCATAGCTCAAAATATGCTTAAACAATCAACATTTTATGAAATTCCAACATAGTTTATAATGAAATTCATAATAAGAGATATTCATAGATAATTCAACTTGACAATATGCAATTTACATAAAGAGAAAGGTTGGGCACCATCAGTGAAAGGACCCAATATGTGAAAACCACATACCTCTAATTTGGGGACTTTCTTGATGAAGATTTGAGTGGGAACTTAAAGCTTGAATGAATTTTTTGAGATTCAAAAATGAGTTTGGGGTATTTAAATTTTGATAAAATATTAGGCTAAGTGTTAAAAAGTGTTTTAGGGAAAGTGTTTAATGATATGGGGTTGAAAAATGACTAAGTATAGATGTTTTTATGCATAGGAGGGCATAGGCCCAAGAATCCAAAGCCTTGGATTAAAATAGTAAAACTAGCCACAAAATAACATTGGTCCGCACCCTAGCCTCATTGCACCAGGGGCAGAGATCTTCTCTTGATAAGGAACTTTTTGAAAAATTATTTTCGCTATAACTGGTCTAAAATTAGGGTTATACCCGTTTCCCACTCAATTTTACCCCCAATCATGAATATGAATTTGAATTTTCGATATCATGCATGGATTTTGACATATATACAAGTTGTGATTATGGGCATTTCTGAGGTACATTTTTGGGCACTTTTTTGGCAAGTTTCATAGTTTAATGTAAGAAGAGTTTTCAGACTTTAAAAGATTGGCTTAAATTAACCCTTATTTTGACTATATCGGATAGCTTAGATAGGTTTATGGTATATTTTCATGTTTCTAGGGTTGATTTGGGTTGTGTGCATATGCAACATGGCAAGGTGATAGCTTATGAATCAAGGCAATTGAAGGTGCATAAGCATATTTACCCAACTTATGATCTTGAGTTAGCGGCGATGGTGTTTGCTTTGATAATCTGGAGACATTACTTGTATAGAGTTCATGTTGATATTTTCACTGATCACAAGAGTTTGTAATATGTGTTCCCCCAAAAGGATCTTCACCTGAGGCAAAGGAGGTGGTTGGAACTCCTTAAGGACTACAACATTAGTGTATCATATCACTCTAGCAAGGCAGATGTTATAACTAATGCTCTTAATAGACTATCTGTAGGAAGTGTAGCTCATGTTAATGAAGGGAAGAAAGAGTTGGCAAAAGATATTCACCGTTTAGTTAGATTGGGTGTTAGGTTGGCTGACTCTATTGATGGTGGTATTCATATTCTGAATGGGGTTGAATCTTTTGTGGTTGTTGATGTTAAGGGTAACCAAGATTTAGACCCATAATTTGTTGATTTGAAGAAGTTGGTTGCTGAAAAGAAGATAGACATTTTCTCCCAAGGGAGAGATAGTGTGTTTCACTATTAAGATCGATTATGTGTCCTGAATATTGATGATCTTAGGAGGGTGATAATGAGTGAAGACCATAACTCTCATTATTCTATTCACCCAGGATCTACCAAAATGTATGAAGATTTGAGGGAAGTGTATTAGTGGCATGGTATGAATAGAGATATAGCCAAGTTTGTATCTGAATGCCCTAATTGACAACTAGTAAAGGTAGGGCATAAAAAGCCTGATGGTTTGTCTCAAGATATCAAGATTTGTAGTTAGAAGTGGGAAGATGTATGGATTTTATGGTTGGGTTGCCTCGGAACCAAAAGCATTTTTATTCAATTTCGATTATCATTGATTAGATGACTAAATCAATTCATTTTCTACTAAAGAGTACCTTTAATGATTAATATTATGCAAGGTTGTTTATCCAAGAGTTGGTGAGGTATCATAGTGTTCCTAGGTCTATCATGTAGTATTATGGTACCCAATTTACTTCTCACTTTTAGATTTCATTTCAAAGGGAACTTGGTACTAAGGTGGAGTTAAGTACCACCTTTCATACCCAAACTAATGGTATGCTGAAAGGATAATTCAAACTTTGGAGAACATATTAAGGGCATGGGTGTTGAAATTCAAGCGTAATGGGGATGATCATCTACCACTCATTGAGTTTGCTTATAACAATAGCTTTCATGCTAGCATTGGTATGGCACCATTTGAAGCTCTGTATATTAGGAGATATAATCTCCGGTGGGGTGGTTTGAGTTGGGAAACATGGCCTTGATTGGATCAAATTTGGTGTTGGAGACTATAGAGAAGGTGAAGCTAATGAGGGAGAGGTTGAAAATGGCTTAAGTTTATCAAAAGTCTTATTTAGATATTAGGAAGAGGGTTCTTTGAGTTTCATATTGGAAATTGGGTGTATGTGAAGGTCTCACCAGTGATGGGTGAAATTATTTTTTTAAGAAGTACAAGTTGAGTCCCAAGTATATAGGTCCTTATGAGATTGTCGAACGGATTGGGAATATGGCCTATAGATTAGATTTTCTTCTGAATTAGAGTTCTATTTGCCCAGTTTTCCATGTGTCTATGTTGTAGAAATTTATTGGTAATCCTAGTACAATTGTGCTCTTGGAAGGTGTTGAGGTTGAAGAGAACTTGTCTTATGAGGATGTCCCCATTAAGATCTTAGTTAGGCAGTGGCTTAGCAACAAGGATGTATCTTCAGTTAAGGTGCTTTAGAGAAATCAACATGTGGAGAGTGCTACATGGGAGGGATGGATGGACGTGATGAAATGATGTCCCCATCTTTTCTGATCTACTCAAGCCTAAGGTATTTGGTTCTTCCTATTCCAAGTGTTCCTAATTCTTTCACTCTTGTGTTTCATGACATGACATGCATACATGTGCACAAAAATGATTTAAAGATGTTTTGAATAATTTAAAGATGTTTTGATATGAATTTTAATGATACTGTGATTTTCAAACGATAAAATATTCATTGTATATTATGAATGGATGTCTCATTTTAGGCCAAGCCTTTTAATCCTTGCTTTAGTACATCTGAGGATGAATGTTTCTAAGGGGGATATGATATAAGGACCCGGACTTGGTATGACCTTAATGGTGCTTGGAGATTCATTCTGGAAAGTTTCTGACCAAGGTGATACCTTATTGGCACCTCCACAGGCTTTGTGGCTTACCATAGGATGTGTGGAGGGGCCTTGAGGTGACCCTTGGCCTTGTATATCTAATGTTTGCCTTAACTAGGAGTTTAAGACCAAGACACACATGACATGAAACCCACACGGTCTGTGTAGCACCTTATGGACTACATGGTGGCTTGTGTCAGTGACCTTGGCCTTGAAAACCATATTTTTTGCCAAGACTTAGAGCACATGAACCTCTCGCAGACTGTTTACCTCTTCAAGGTCCATATATGCCTTCATATGGGTGTTGGGGTGAAATTAAGTATGGAATCACCATCTTAGAACTTCGCCAGTGAGAAATTTTTTAAGTGTATCCATTGGAAAGCTACATGGTCCTTGTGCCTCTAAAAAGTCTGTATACCCTCCATACGGGACCTCTGGCAACATTTTTCTATCCGTTTCATTAATAGTGTTTTCGTAATTATGGCTACTCCTAAGGATCTTTTGTGACTTTCTATGCCATCATAAGGCATTCAAATGACCTATACTCTTCTTCTCTCATTCCAATTCATTCTATACTTAGAATTATATTGAAGCTCACTCTTAAGAACACACCTTAAGAACTCTAGTTAAGGCATAGCTTAGGAATTAAGGAAAGGCTCTCTTCTTCATCAAATTCTTCTTGTTTCTTCTTGGTGAACTAAGGTATGTGGGATTGATTCATGATCCTTTCAACCATGAAGACCCCAAACTCTTTTACTTAAATTTTTCATAAGTTTAGCTCACTTTAAATATGAGTTTTTAAGATTATTATTTGTTTGATTCAATTGAGACATGAGCTATGTTTATTTATTATTTTTAAAGTAATTTAAGCCATAGTATATTGAATTACATGATTGTTATGAAGAATTGAGATATGGGCTATGTTTATTTTTTTATTTTAAAGTGATTTAAGCCCTTGTTTATTGAATTGTATGATTATTATGAAGATTTTTAATATGCATTGTCCCTTTAAAGTTTGATTTAAGCATGTGTAATCTAAATTGTGATTTTAATGTGGAATTAACTTATGGATTCACTTGAATTTCATATTGAATTGTTGATTTAAGATTGAATCTCTATTGCCCATCCCTATTCTCATATCATTCATGGCATATGCATACATGAGCATTTGCTTTTATGAATATTATGAAGTGGGCTATAATGCAATTATGTTTATGAATATGATTTTGATAAAAGATGGTTATGTTAAGAATGTTATCACATAAATTTCTATGATATTGGCTCTTTGAACATATTGGGTGTTTACACCATATTGTTATAAGTGAATGGGATATTTCTATGCATGAAATGTAAGAATTTAATTATGATTTGACTTTTTAGCCCAAATATGAATGAATATGAAAAATGTTTGCTTTTAAGCCCAAGTGTGTATTGAAATGATTTGAAATGACTTGTGCCTCTTTTGAAAGCATATATTTGTGTATGTACTCTTGTGTGATTATTACTTAGCACCGAATGGGATTGGAGGCGTCAAGGCTATCCCCAAGGTTCCTCTTCCTCTCTCTTAAACTATTTGCCAATATAGGTATATGGTTACCATTATCGAAATGACTGGGTCGTAAGAAATGGTTACATATTTGATATGATATGATATGGAAATGCTTTTGAAAAGACCCCATCATAAGGTGTGATGTAGATTACCATAGGCAAGTAATCAAGCAATTTCATGTAATAGCTCGCATGAGTTTGAGAAGTCGGTTATGGTCACATCCCTAATATATAGGAGCATTATGACATTGCATGCATTATGCATTTCATGACATATCCTTATGTTAGTTTTATTTGTTGTATATCTCTTTCTATATTGTGTGTTCTTGTCATCTAACATTGAATGTACATTTGGTAAGTCATATATATTGCATTCCCACATACTTAGTACATTCAAATGTACTAAACATACTTTTTTTCTACATGATTAGGGGACTTAGTACTTTCAAATGTACTAAACATACTTTTTTTCTACATGATCTAACCATATAGGAACCAGAGACTATCCTCATCCACCGTTTGATGGCTAGATCAGATTTGAGACATTTGTTGTTGTCAGTCCTATCTTCCAAGGACAAACCATCCTTCCTCTACCTATGTTGCTTCAATTTATATTATTTATTTTGAAAGTAAGCCTAGGATATGTCTTGGCCCCCATCCTATCTTTTAGACATCTTGTAGACTCTTATAAAGATATATGCTATGTCATGCTATTTTGAGATTGTGATTATGGCTATCTTTTGGATATGATTGTTATGATGTGATGTGATTATGTTATGATGTGGAAATGTGGAAGATCCTAAGTCACTATTTCCCCCATAGAGTGAGTCATACTTACCTACCCCTTAGTCCTTATGTGATATGTGTTATGTAGGTCCATATTAATATGAGACTCGGTGTTTCTCGTCTTCCATAATAGTATGGGGTGGCATGTTATATAAGATATATATTATTTTGGATAGGACCTAACAATAATGAGGCTGCCAATAGGTGGTAATATAAAGGACTTAAAGTTTTAAGACAAAGAAATCCCCCTAAATATATATATTCAGGATTAAAGAAATGGCCCAAGTAGCACCTTGCCCTTTTCGGAAGGTTTAAATTAAGCATCACTTGTCAGATGGGACAAAGAGTGTATAATTTGCTAATAATGAATTTTTAAAGGTTATTTTAATAGCACAAAGGTTTTAGATTAAGTATTGGAATCATATCTCCCAAACTATAAGGAGTTAGAAGGTCCATTCCTATCAAATCTAAGATCTTCGAGTGTAGTTTGCAATGGACCAAACCATGTATCAACTTGACCTCAGAATAAAAAGATATGATCGTTTTACCATGACTGCCCGAGCAAGAAACTGGGTCATGGGCCGGGTCAGGCTAAGCCCAACTTTATGTCTGCTATTTTGACCTTTTAATGCTAAAATTGTGCTATTTTTCATCCCAAAATAGTAAACCAACTGAAGAAAATGCTCTCACAAGTTCCCTAAGTATTTTAGGTAAGATCTTTGTGTTTTAACCATTACAATTCACCCGCGTGCCTACAAATGTATGTCTTACGCTTCGCAATAGTTTTTCCTATTATTAACTGAGTTTGGGGCTGCTTTTGGGATGTAAGAAAAATGGTGTTCTTGCTGATTATTGTTAGTTTGCATCTGGTGTGTTTAGATAATAATCTTGGGGCTCTTTTACGGTCATTTATACGAAGTTTTACGGATGTTTCCTCATGTAAATGTTATATGGCAAATTTGCCGATTAATGCTCAATTATGGACTGTTTATAGGTGGTTATGAGTTGCATACATATAGTCATTGTGAAGCTTGGGATGTAAGGAACCACATTTGTAAAGGAACTTGGGGAAATTGGGTGATCATTGGAAAGGTATGTTAAGGCTAAGCTTCGTCCCTCTTTTTAGCACGAATTCTAGGAAGTTCCCTAAAATGTCAAATGCAACATCTTTCTATTATATTGCTAGGAAGACCTTCTGTGAAAGGCATTGGGATTGTAGCGGAGTTATTTTAATGATGGTATTAGGTTGATATTCCATTTGTTCGCTTAAACAAGACATTTATTATCTATGTATCATTTTGTCAATTTTCCTGACTACCTATCCATATGTTTGATGTGTTTCTCTTCCTGGTGTAGTATTATTAAAATAAATATAAATTATGAAAGAAATGTAGTGTTCATGATCAATTCTCCTTCCTTGCTAAAACCATATTTGAAGCACTTAAAATGATAACACGTTGATTTCCAATAATATCCAATATCATGCCCCTATTTAAATTGCTAAGGCCCTTGATTACTTTTAAATACTCTCTTTTACTAATTGATATGGAACCAAGTATAAGTATTATTTGAATCACCTTTATGAACATTTTCATAGTTAACGCCTCATTCTAAATATTGAGTTAAGTTGTCAAAACTATTCGAAAGACATGTAAGATCCCACGAGTCATGTGTATATGGTACGAGAATGATTATGATGTTATGAGAATAAGTGTACTAATGAGCAATGATTGGCTAAATTTATGCTATGGCCTACTATATGCATTCAATATTTATATCATACATGGCACATTATACATGGATTTCAAGCTATAATCGGAGGTATGGGGCCTATTTTCCCAAATGATTATATATGTATGTATATGGTACAGATGGACACAGGTTGGCAATTATGATGCAGGTTCGCTACCGAAAAGGACCACCATTGCTAGCATTTGGTTGGGTATGTCATGCATTTGCATCTATATATATGTATCCATGACATACGATTACTTGAGCATGCCATACATATTTGACCACTATGAGGCTAAGTGTTGGACATGAAGGTAATCTAAATTTTGGTTACAAATGGTATTTCTAAAATCCCTTTTTATTATTGTTATCTATGATTTTACTTCTTGTCTTACATACTAGTACATGTTTATTTGTACTGACGTCCCATTGCCTGGGGACACTACATTTTATTTTGTGCGCATAGGTTCAGGTAGGGATTCTAATTTACCTCTCTACTAGGAGCCCAGTTTAGCTGTGAGTTGGTAAGCTCCACCTCTTCCTAAAGCTTTCGCAGGATGCTTACTTTGTGTTATACAGTTTGGTATAGTTAGGGCCCTATCCTAGCAGTATTAGTGGTTCTCTAAGAGGCTATTGTGGACATATTACTTTGGGTTGGTTCTTTTCTGTCTTTTAGTCTCCTATCATAAAATTGGCATATATATAAAGTATGTGTGTCTGTACCTCTATTGTTGCAGCCTTGTCAACTAGCTAGTACTTTACCATTTCAGTTTACCCATCTTGATGTACCTAATTTGTTGTTGACCAGGTCATGACCTAGACTATCTAGGCTTAGTTTTTCAGATGTTATGCTGGCCAATTTTCTTTTTGCCCATAGTTAGTTAACTAGCATGTTCAGTGGCTTACTCGGCCAATAACGGTATCGAGTGCCAATCATGCCTCCTCTCTTTTTAGGGTGTGACAAACATGGTATCAGAGTAGGTCGTTCCCTAAGGAGTCCACAATGTTGTGACTAGTAGAGTCTTATTTATGGGAGTATTATGCACCATACTTATAATCAGGAGGCTATGAGACATTTAGGGATGGTTACATTTCATTCACTTAATAGATCTACTATAGAGTAAAGTTATAGGAACATATGAAATATAAGTCGTTCTATGTTGTTTTTATTTAATGGGTTTCCTATGCTTAGGAGATAGTACAACGTGAGATAGGTATGGATCTAAGAGAAGGTACCAATCGTTCCTTGCCAGGTCCAGTGGATATATTCCCCGTTGAGGCAGATAGAGAGTCTCTAGTGCCCACAGTACCAGATTCAATAGCATTTGTTGGGGCCCAAGGAGATCTAGTACAACCAGCCCCACCAAAGACTGGGGAGCAGAGGATGAAGATGGCTATTTGTCTACTAACTAGGATGGTTTTTATTCATGAGACACAATTAAAGCTAAGAGCAGACGCCATAAGGGATCAAACAAAAAGCTCAAAGGTACAAGAGTTTCTTAACTTGGCTCCTCCAGTATTTATAAGACCCAATCCCACCGAGGATCCCCAGGACTTTATATACCATATGTATATAGAATTGAGGGTGATGTATGTCTCCATCACTAAGGCTGTTAGTTGGCTTCTTTTCAACTATGTGATGTCCATCTTGTGGTATAAGGCATGGGAGAGATATAGAGGGCCTGATGTCGCGCCAGAAGAGTAGGAAGATTTCTCTAAGGCACTTATAGCCCATTTGAGTTGACTGTGTGAGCAATTGATTTTGGATGTGTGATGATCGAAAAATTGCAAGTGTGTTGGCATTGTTTGAATACAAAGCCATTCTGCCAATGTAGGATTATTCATCTTGTTAAAATGCTTGTATTGCAATATCTAGAACTTGCCCGATTTGTTTTGAGCAGTAACTTGGTTAATTTTTGATTAGGAGAGTGTCTTAGGTCATGATTTGTTCGATTAGTCCAATTTGACCATAGTGATATCTATTGGCAGTGAATCGAATCTTTAGTGAACCCCTTTTGAGCCTTGATCCCTTTTTTGTAAACCTTGTAACCTTGACTCATGTTTGTGAAGGCAAGTTCTTTTTGTTCCTTACCAATCCCTTATTGAGCTTGAAAGTAGAGCAGTGGCCAAAGGCTAAGTTGGGGTGGTTACTAGTAAAAAGAAAGTGTCTCCCATCAAAGAGTCAGAAAAAAAGGGTGAGAATGAAAGAAAGAAATCAAGGAGTCCTAGAAGAAAATGAAAAGAAAAAGTGAGAAACAAAAAGTTGAAAATTGAGGACCCTTCAAAAAAAAAGAGAAAAAATGTCTTGTTGTGAAAGATAATATAAAAGAGAGGCACTTAGGATAATGAATCAAAAGTAAAAGAGATGTCATGAATAAAATGAATGAAAAGAGAACCAAAAGAACCTTTGTGTTTGAAAATACAATGTAGAGTTTAAGGAGGGATGAGCCACTATTGACCATATGCTATCCTAACTAATCTTTACCCTACATTATAGTCCTAGCAATGTACTTTGGGATCCTAGTCCAGAAGAAAGCCAAGTGAACTCTGATTGAGAATAAGTGCAAGCGTATGGGTTGAAGCTTACATGTTATTTCTCATTTAAGAGAGTGAGAGTTGAAGAGATCCTCTATAAAGCGAAGTTATAATCTTGAACGTTCAGGATTTTCTTTGGGATGAGGGAAAATGGTGATGTTTTTAGGTAGTGATTAGCAGCTACATGAGCATTTGTGAGCATAGCTAGGTTTTGATTACTTCTTAGTCATCTTTTGAGGCTTCAACGTCACATAAGTGATTTGTTGAAGTTCAAGAAAGGATAAAAAAGGTTAAAACATATGGGTTGTTCCTTGTGGCCCTATTTACAAGCTCTGATTTGGATAGATTTATGTAGAGAGAGTAAATGAAGGGAAGTTTCCTAACAATCCCCATAGCCTCTCAAAGATAAGTACCAATATCTCCATACCGATCCTCTGATTTGGATAGATTTATGTTTTATTTGCTTGAGGGCAAGTAAAGGCTTAAGTTGCGAGTGTTGATGAGTCCTTATTTCAGACTCATTTTGGGGATAAATTGCAAGGAAATATTACCCTTAGTGTGCAGATAATTCCAACTACTAACAAATATGCATGTGCTATAATAGGAAATAGAGTTAAAAGTACAAAAAAGGCAAGACTTGGTGGAATCCTAGAAATTGAGTAAAAAATGCGGAAAGACAATGAAAAATGGTATGGCTGACATCCTCAATGATCCACCGAATACACATAGAGATTGCCTGACTATGAAGCAACCAAGGTTCCAGGTCAAGTCAAGAGTGTAATCAGAATCGATGTGGCAAAGGATACTCTGTGATATATCCAAGTGTACAAGTGATCACCGAAAGTTTTAGCATCCAAAGGCCCAAAACACTTATAGAAAGGGATATGAAGAATATTTCAATGCATCATTGAGTTGGATAGGTAGAGCAAAGAGTCACCGCCTAATGTTGCAGTGGAGGAAGCCTTATGAAGATGTATAGGAAAGTAGTCAAGAGCATATTCGGCGCATTACTGGAGTGCTCGGTGATGGTTAGCCATAACCACTAAATGACATTTTGTAGCACAAACATTTAGACATTTTCACAGAGCATATAATCAATTTTAGTAAGGATAATATACATCATCTTTTCATTTTATATCAGAACAATTAGTCTGTCATAGTAGTACATATAACGTTCCTCTCAGAGTACAAGAGAGGTTAGGGTTTTGAAGCTTTTGAGCATTAAATTGGAGAACATTGGTGGGTGATAAGCAACTTATTTTCACTCAATCTTGCTATCCATGACTTCTATTGTTGTATATTATCTTCAATCTTCAATTTCTAACATGTGTGGCTGAAACCACCATGTTGGGGGTTGTGCTTTCGATATGGGTCTTTTATTTACATATTGGGTCTGTGATATCTTGACTTATCTATAGTTTATTTGGGTAATATCATATCTATTACCAAGTTTAATATAAAACTTTCAAGTTTACAAACTTTGGGTTTTGTTTTAGATCTCTGATTGTTACCTTAGCTGGAACTATTATAGTGTGGAATGGATATAATGACTGAAAAGCTTATAGTGTTTCAGTTGACATCCACATTCATGGATTCAATGGTAAAGTTATTGGGGGTTTTGTTCTGTCTTCATAGGCTAAGTGTGTCCTCGATGGTTTGCTTGTGATATCTTAGTTAATTCATATAAAACACCCATGTATCATAGGTGATTTGGGTTGCAAGCAACCTAGCCTATTCACTCAATATAAACTGATAAAGTTTTTTTATGATCTAGTGTAGGCCTTGCTATAGCGATACCTATCACATGTGTGGATGTTGCTCCCCATATTTACAGAACGCCAACATCTTCCCTTAATACTTGTTTAATTCATTAATTGGAACTTGTTCGCTGAACTCCATTTTGATTATTGCAACCCCCCAAATCATACAATTACTTGGTCGAACGATTCAATTTTGCCTTGAAGAAAATTTTCCTATGAGATCGACCCCCAACCTCTAATGTTAGGTTATTATAATGATGACAATTGCTCCTTCTACCTTTGAGTAGTCGAGTTGAGTGACATCATTGACTGCTCCTTGTTAGGTGTAGAGTAAACATCGAAATTTGAAGTAGTATCACGCTTGGTCTTACATGTCAGTTATGGTCCTTTCCCCTCTAAGTATGATATGTTACGTGACTTGATGACTTTTCATGCATGATGTTGTCTAAGACATTGAACATTTATGTTATATTAAGCTTATATCAATTGATTATGATTATGCATATTTTTAACTATAGCTCATGTTCGTTGTTGCATTGCACCCTGTATACTTAGTACATTCCAAATAGTAACACATACTTTTTGCCTACATGATCTAACCATGTAGGTAACAGAGTTCCTATTCATCCTCCTTCTCCATATGGCTAAGTAGTTCGATTGAAAAGTTCCTATTGGTGAGTCTTCCACATTAAAGGAAAATATCCACATACTTTAATGCTTTATTAAGACTTATCTATTTATGGATATTTATCTTTTGTGGGTGAGCTCGAAGATTTCTTGGCCCCCTTTCGTTCGTATTAGAGGTGTTGTTGGATATGGATATGTATGTTATGAGCTCAACTCCTAAATATGTTTATGTATTATTGGAGACTTCCCTTAGTCTCTGATACCCTTCTATGTGTTGAGGTTGTTGTATTGTTGAGATGGAAGAACCAAGTCCCTAATTCTAAACTTAGCATGAATCACACTTTCCCACCTCTTAGATAATTTTGCTACGAGTTCATGCTGATTCTCTTCCCTATAACATCCCCATATCTTGAGTCCAAAGCCCCATTTCCCCTAGAATTATATGTTTACTGATTAATTATGCTTCTGCAAATAAAGATAGTCCATATATGCTTTAAAGGCTTATTTGGGGTACCTTTGAGTTCCCAATTTGTCGTGTTACGCCAAGGCCCTTGGCTGGGTCGTCACAAGAGACTGCTTGGGTGACAGAGTCTAATATATGTATCCTCTACCCTCATCTTTCTAAGACTTCAAGTACATCCCATACTTTTTGTTCAAGGACAAACATGGATTTTAGTGGTGGAAGATATAACGACCCTGAAGGTAAATTTTGACTTTTTCTGACAAAATTGCCATTTTCCCATCTTAACAACAACCCTGAGTCACATTTATTTGATTTTACAAGTTGCTTTTTGAGAATTTTATGAAAAGTTAATATTTTTCCTAAAGATTGGATTTTGATATTTAAATTGCTAAATTTTGACTTTTTATTAATTTAGTAATTTGAGTGTCGAAATGAAATTCCATCGATTCCATTGGTCCTAGAATGCGAGAATTTGCTTAGGAGAGTTATCGGCATCAAATTTGGAGTTGTTATGTGGATTTTAGATCTGAAGTTAGAAATTGAGTCAAGACTTGAGTTTGGTTTAACTTTGATCAACATTTTGAGTTTCGGTGCTTGACTCAGCTTTTTTATGGTTTCAATGATCTCGTGAGGTTATTTTTGTGCTAAAAATACTTTTACCATAATTTTTAGTGTTATGATACCATTTTGATGTTTCAGCTCTAAATT
>DF359607.1:8532-39602 GCA_000787875.1 Solanum virginianum
AGATCTTAAAAGTTATTGTGGTGAGTCCTATCATCCAAGGACAAGCCATCGTCCATCTACCTATTATGTTGCTTTCGCTTATGTTTTATTTACTTTAATGGTAAGCCCGGGACATGTCTTGGCCCTAACCTATTCTATGACTTAGAGGCATTGTTGGACAACACATGAAATCCTTTATAGAATTGTGCTATGTTTTGCTATTTAAGGATTATGATTATGGCTATCTATTGAATATTGATACTTTGATGATTTGCTTATGATGAAATGTAGAAATGTGTAAAGTCCTAAGTCCCATTCTATCCCAATAGATTGAGTCATAATCACCAGCCCCTTAGTTCCTATGTGTTATGTGTTATGTGAATTCATTAAAATCCCTATCCCTATGACATCCCCATAGCATGAGTCATATTTTTCCATCCCTTAGATATATGTGTTTTCTACCTCGTTATGCACTTCTAAACAAATGATGTGAATGTGGATTCTTATTAATTCTTATTTAGGGGCTCTCGGGTTCCCATTCACTATGTCACTCCTAGACCCTCGATCCGGGTTGTGACAAGCTTGGTATCAGAGCAATAGGTTTATAAATTATCCTTTGAGTCTAATGTGTCGCGTCAAGTAGAGTTCTATTCATGGGTGTAAAGTGCACCATATCTATTAGTTGGATTCTATGATGGCTTCTAGGAATTGTCTCAGTTTTGGACCATGTATTAAGACTTCCTAACCCTGATGATATCCTTACTACATTACAGAAGATTCCTCCACGAAGAGTTTCTCTACTAAGGCAACCCTAGTTAATAAATATCAAGTTCCTCAAGAGCCTATGGGAGAGCCGATCACTCATGATGAATTGCATACTGCTATTGCCATGCTTGCTCAATTTGTGACCACCTACGCTAGACAGGCTAATCTTCCTCCTCATGCTCTCACCTGGGCTGTTAGAGTGCAAGATTTTACCTAGATGAATCCTCTGGAGTTGTATGGATCAAAAGCCAATGAGGATGCTCAAGACTTCATTGATGAACTCATTAAGGTGTTGCCTATTATGGGGATAATTTCAAAGGAGAAATCTAAGCTAGCTGTTTATCAGTTAAAGGATGTGGCCCACCTAATAGTTGATAGAGAGGTTGGTAGTGATGGAGTTAATTAGGAAGAGTTCAAATTTGCCTTTCTGGATTATTTCTTTCCTCTTGAACTTAGGGAAGCCAAGATAAAAAAATTTATCAACCTCAAAAAGGGTGGTATGAGTATGAGGGACGATGCCCTTAAGTTCACAAAGCTCTCAAAGTATACTCCTATTCTGGTGGCTGACCCCCATGCAAGAATGCACAAGTTTATTTCTGGGATCTCTAATTTAGTTATGAAAGAATGTTGTACAACTATGCTTATGGGAGATATGGACATCTCCAGGCTTATGACATATCTTGATCAAATTGAAGGGGAGAAGCTCAAACAGAAAAGGGTGACTAATTCTAAGAGGGCCCGTTATGATGGTGGGTTCTCCAACTCCAAGGGTGGTGGTTATGGTCACTTAGAATAGGGCTAAGATTCTAATGTAAGGATTGCTAATGCTAGAGTGACTCCTCCCAAGGCATAGGTTGGAGGTTGGCCAGTGCCTTTTCTGTGTGCTGCTTGTGGAAAGAATCACTCGAGTGCGTGCTTCATGAGCTTTGGTGCTTATTTCGGGTATGATAATAAGAACCACCAGATTGCTTGTTAACCTAAAGCTACCAAGAAGGGTCAGGGTGAAATAGGCTAAGGTGATCAAGGCCAGCAAAGAGCTCCATAGGGTGGTGCCCCAGAAATAATAGGTTCTATGCTTTGCATGCCTGTCAGGAAGTAGAAGAAACTTCAAACGTTGTGATTTGTATGTCATAAGTCATTGTTTTTTATGCTTATATATTGCTTGATCTAGATGCAAATTAATCTTTTGTGACTCCACTTTTGGCTATTAACTTTTGATTGAGTCCTAGAATTCTAAGGGAACCCTTTTTGGTTTATACTCTTATGGGTGAGTCTATTGTTGCCCAATGAGTCTATCGGGGTTGTTATGTCTTTGTTTTGCATAAATTCCTTCCCTGTGATATTGTAGAACTTGAGATGTTTGATTTTTATATTTTTATCGGGATAGATTGGTTGCATGCTTCATACGTCTCTATAGACTGTAGAAACCAGAAAGTCAAATTCCAATTTCCAGATGAACCTATTCTTGAATGGAAGGGTGGTGACTCCACTATTAGAGGTCAGATTATTTCCTACCTCAATAATCTAAGGATGATTCTAAAGGGTGCATCTTTCATATTATGAGGGTTAAGGATGTAGAGCCTGAGTCACCTACTCTTGAATCAGTTCCAATGGTTAATGAGTTTTCAGATGTGTTTCCCAAATATTTGCCTAGAATTCCTCCCTAAAAAGAAGTAGACTTTGGCATAAACCTCATCCTTGACCTATGTCTATTTCTTCTTATTGTATGGCACCGGCTGAATTGAAGGAGTTAAAAGATGATCAATTGAAGGACTTGTTGGAGAAAGGCTTCATTAGACCAAGTATATTGCCATGTAGTGCTTCAATATTATTCATAAGAAAGAAACATGGTTCACTTCAAATGTGCATTGATTATAGGCAATTGAATGAGGCAACCATCAAGCATAAATACCTATTGCCAAGGATCGACAACTTATTTGATCAAGTTTAAGGGGCCACCCATTTTTTAAAGAGTGGCCTCTATTCCAGAATGGGGCCGAATCTTCTGTGGTGTTGTTCTCAAGGCTAAATAAGATTTAGACCCATCCTTAGTTGAGTTGAATAAGTTGGTTGCTGAGAAAAAGATAAATGTTTTCTCCCAAGGGAGAAATGGTGTACTTCGGTATCATGATCGGTTATGTGTTTCAGATGTTGATGGTTTTAGGGAGATGAGCATGGGTGAAGCCCATAAATCTCATTACTCCATATCTACCAAAATGTATAGGGATTTGAAGAAAGTGTATTGGTGGCATTGTATGAAGATAGACATAGCTAATTTTGTATCCAAATGCCCTAATTATCAACAAGTGAAGGTAGAGCATCAAAGGCCTAGTGGTTTGACTCAAGATATTGAGATTCCCACTTGGAAGTGGGAAGATGTGAACATGGATTCTATGGTTGGTTTACCTTGAACCTGGAAGTAATTTGATTCAATTTGTGTTATTGTTGATCGAATAACTAAACTAGCTTATTTTCTACCTATCAAGACTACCTTTAATGCCGAAAATTCTGCAAGTTTGTATATTGGAGAGTTGGTGAGGTTGCATGGTGTGCCTAGACTATCATATCAAATTGTGGCACCCAATTTATTTCTCACTTTTGGAGATAGTTTCAAAGAGGACTTGGAACTAAGGTGAAGTTAAGTACCATTTTTCATCCTCAAATCAATGGTCAAGCCAAAAGAACAATTCAAACTTTGGAGGACATGTTGAGGGCTTGTTTTTTGGAATTCAATGGTAGTTGGGATGATCATCTACCACTTTTCAAGTGTGCTTACAACAATAGCTTTCATGATAGCATTGGTATGGAATCGTTTAAGGCACTACATAGTTGGAGGTGTAGGCCCCCAGTGGGATCATTTGTGTTAGATGAGATGGCATTTATTGGTTAGAATTTGTTATTGGAGTACATGAAGAAAGTAAAGTTGATTAGGGAGAGGTTAGAGACGGCTCAAAGTCTTCAAAAGTCTTATGTAGATATTAGGAAGAGGGATCTTGAGTGTTTTGTTGGGGATTAGATGTATGTGAATGGTTTTTCCATTGATGGTGTAATGTTTTTGGTAAGAAAGGAAAACTAAGTCCTCGGTATATAGGTTCTCATGAGATTGTTGAGCGGATTAGGAATGTGGTCTATAGATTGGATTTGCCTTTGGATTGGAGTTCTATTCACCCGATTTTCCAAGTGTTTATGTTGAGGAAATTGGTTGGTGATCCTCGTTCAATTGTTCCTTTGAAGGATGTTGAGGTTGAAGAAACCTTGTCTTATGAGGAAGTCCCGGTTGAGATCTTGGATAGGCAAGTAAAGTGGCTTCACAACAAGAGGTGGTTTCGGTTAAAGTGCTTTGGAGAAATCAACATGTCTCAAGTGCTACATGGGAGGCGGAGTTTTATATGATGAAGGGATATCCCATCTTTTTCAATCTACTCAAGTCTAAGGTATTGGGTTTCTCCTATTTCAAATGGTCCTATTTCTTTCACTCTTGTGTTTTATGACATGACATGCATACATATGCACGAAAATGATTTGAAAAGATGTTTTTGATATTAGTTTTAATGACTTTGTTACTTTTAAGTGATAAAATATGTATTCTCTCTTTGTGTTTGGATTTGTCATGTTCAAGTCAAGTCTTTCAAGCCTTATTCTCGCATATTTGAGGATGAATGTTCCTAAGGGGGAGATGATATAAGGACCCATACTTTGTAAGGCCTTAATGGTTCATGGAATATTAGTTTCAGATAGTTTTTGACCAAGGTGATACCACAAGGTCACCTCTATGGGTCGTGTGATAACTGCTCGTGTGGAACTGCCTTGAGGTGGCCTTTGGCCTTGTTATAGAGTGCTCGGCCTTAACTTGTAGTTCAAGACCAAGGCATTCCTCACTTTGCACCACATGGCTTATGTGATACTTCACTGGCCATTTGGTGGCTCAAAGAAGATCATTAGCCTTGGAAGCCACATTTTTGCTAAGGCACTTCACGTACGAACCCTTTAACGAGTTATGTGACACCACATGGGTCATGTGGTGGCTCATAAGGGTGTTAGTGAACCATCTAAGAACTTAGTTAGTGAAGAAGTTTTCTAAGTAAGGTCACACAGATAGCCATAGGTCCGTGTGACACCTCACGACCCGTGGCGCTTCATTACGGGACTCCTGACAACTTTTTGACACTCATTTCATTAATGGATTTCTTTTAATGTTAGCTATTCCTTAGGGTCGTTTATGACTGTCTAACATATTCTAAACCTCTCAAAAGACCTATACTCTTCTATTCTCATTCAAATTCAATTCATACACTTAGAATATTCAAACTCTCTCATCTAAAGACTCCTTTCAAGTGAGCCATTGGAGACTAGCTTGGAGCTTAAGGAAGGGATTTCTTCTTCACTCAATTTCTTCTTGATTCTTCTTATTAGGTAAGGTATTTGAGATTGATTCATGGTCCCATTCAACCATGAAGACCCCAAACGCTTTTACTCTTGATTTTATGAAATTAAGCTTACTTTGAATATGGGTCTTTTAGACTATTATTTTATTGATTCAATTGATATATAGACTATGTTTAACTTTTTTTAAGTGATTTAAGCCCTAATACAAAGAACTACATTGATGTTATGAAGATTTGATTATGTAGGTCCCTTTTAAAGTTTGATTTACGCATGAGTTATCTAAATTGTGATTTAAATGTGAATTTACTTATGGATTTGCTTGAATTTTATATTATATGTTAATTTAAGTTTGAATCTCTATTTCCCATGCTATTCTCATATCATTCATGGTATTTGCATGTATGAGCATTGATTTATATGAAGATTATGAAGTGGGTTAAGCCTAAATATGTTTATGAATATAATTTTGATAAGAAGATGGTTATGACTAGAATATGATCACATAACTATCTATAATATGGCTTTTTGAGTAAACGTCTGGTGTTTACACCACTTTGGTATATGAGAATGAGTTATTCCTATGCTAGAAGGTTTGATTTGAAGTATGATTTGGCTTTTTATCCCAAGTATGAATGATTATGAAGGATGTTTGGCTTTTAACCTTAAGTATGCATTGAAATGATCTGAAAGGACTTGTACCACTTTTGAACACTTGTATACATATTTGTATTCTTGTAGGATGATAACTTAGCACTAAGTAGACTTATAGGAGAGGGGTTACCTCCAAGGGTTTAGTACCTAAGTCCCTTAACTATGTGCCACCATAGCTATTTGTTTATGGTAACCCTTACTAAAATGAGAGGCTCGTAAGGTACAATTAATACTTTGATATGATATGAATGAAAATCCTATCTGAAATGAGTAGCCCGTAAGGAAGGTTACTTCTCCGAAATAGGAGGTATATAAGGAGAAATATGGTCTACCTTTGGCAAGTAGATCACTTCTTATCCAGTGTAAGGAAGACTTCAAAATTCCAAGTAATAGCTCGCTTAAGTCTTATATGTCGGTTGTGGTCTAAGTACTATGGCATTTCATGCATTATGGATTTCATGGTATATTGATATATCACTCTTCTTTTGTTATATACATCTTTTTAGATATATCTTCCCTTGTCATTTAATATTAAATTTAGGTTTAATGAGTTCATAAGCATTGCATGCCTGCATATTTAGTACTTCAAATGTACTAACACATACTTTTTTCCTACATGATCTAACCATGTTGGCATCGGAGACAATATTCATCCATCTTTTGATGGCTAGTTCAGATCTTGAAAGTTGTTGTGGTGAGTCTTCTCATCTAAGGATAAGCCATCATCCATCTACCTATTATGTTGCTTCTACTTATATTTTATTTACTTTGAGGGTGACCCCATGACATGTCTTGGACCCCGTCCTATTCTATGACTTAGAGGCATTGTTAAACAACATATAGATTCTTGAATGGAATTATGCTATCTTTTGCTATTTAGAGATGATGGTTATGACTATCTATTGAATATTGATACTTTGATGATTTTCTTATGATTAAATGTGGAAATGTGAAAAGTCCTAAGTCCCATCCTATCCCCATAGAGTGAGTCATACTTACCCTCCTCTTAGTTCCTATGTATTATGTGTTGTGTGAATCCATGCAAATCCATTTCCTTATGATATCCCCATAGCGTGAGTCATACTTTTCTATCTCTTAGATCTATGTGTTTACTACTTTGTTATACGCTTCCAAACTGATGATGTGAATCAGATGCTTTAAGGCTTGTTTGGAAACTCTCGAGTTCCCATTCGATATGTCGCTCCTAGACCCTAGGTCTAGGTCATGACAGTTTCATAGGTTGTTACTCTTATGGACAATAGAGGCATGGGTAGAGGAACTTCCCAATCATATACCAAGGTGGTATAGTTAGCCAATCAAATCAGTAGTTGGTTCCTCCATATTAGTGCAATTTATAGGTCGTAGACCCCAGGCTTTAACAGGAAGAAGTAGAGGAATAGTAAAGATAGAGTATCTAGTTCTAGTAGTTGCAAGAGCCGATAGGACTTAGTGTTGTGATAGGTATATTGATTATCTATTTTCATCATGTTTATGCCTTGATAGACCCATTTTCTACTCTATCCTATGTTACTCCATTTATTATGGGGAAGTCAGGTATAGTAGTAGAGTCATTAAATCAACGTTTCATTATGGCTACACTAGTGGGTGAGACTATTATTGCCAAAGATGTCTATTGAGGTTGTACGATAGAAATCATAGGCCATCAGACCTTTGTTGGCCTAGTAGAGTTAGAGTGTTGATTTTGATATCATTACAAATATGGACTAGCTAGAATCTTGTTATGCTAATGTACTGGACAAAGATTGTTAGATCCTAAGAGAAATAGTTCGGGAGTGGAAAGGTAGCAGAAAAGCGCCAAAAGGTAGGTTTATCATCTTGTTACAAAGGATTGCACTTATAATCTCGTTCACATTTAGGATATAGATGTATAACCATAAATTTTTCAATCTATTCTAATGATTAATGAGTTTTCAGATCTATTTTTAGATGAGCTTACTCGCATCCCCCTGAAAGGGAGATCGACTTTGCTATTGATAAACTACCAGGCACACAATCCATATTTGTCCCTACCTATAGAATGGTTCCTTCTAAGCTTAAAAAAATTGAAAGATCAGCTAAAGGATTTGCTGGATAAAGGCTTTTTAGGTCTCAATGCTTCACCATGGGGTGCACTAATATTATTTGTCAAAAAAAAAAGATGGAACTGTGAGAATGTGTATCTGTTATTGATAACCAATAAAATGACTATAAAGAATAAATATCCTCTTCTAAAGATAGATGACTTGTTTTAATTGGTTGCAAGGTGCTAAGTACTTCTCATAAGAGTCTTTAGTATATCATTAGACAGAAAGATTTGAATCGACAATAATGTCAATGGCTTAAGTTACTGAAAGTCTATAATGTAGATGTTTTATATCCTATACAAGGAAGGTAAATGTGGTAACTGATGCCCTCTATCACAGATCTATGATAGTTTGTCCTATTTAGGTGTTGAGAGAGGTAGGTTAGATTAAAATCTTCATCAATTAGCTAGCTTGAGAGCCAGATTATGAGAGGCAAGTGATGGTAGGGTCATAGTCTAAGACATAACCATGTCATCTCTGGTTGTGGAGGTAAAGGCATGATAGCATGAGGATTTTATCCTGGTGAAGCTCAGAGTCAATGCATGCGTTAAGGAGACTTTAGAATTTGATATAGTAGGAGGTGGAGTTCTTAGATATAGAGTTCAACTATGTGTTTTAGAGGTTGCAAGGCTTCAATATTATGGAAGAGGCACACCATTTCTGTTATTCTATCTATCTTGGTTCGACGAAGATGTACCATGATATTTAGTAGATTTGTTGGTCGTATAGGATGAAGAAGGACATTGCTCGATTTGTGGAATAATTTTGTAACTATCAACAGGTGAAGGTTGTGCACCGAAGGCCAGCTGAGCTTATCCAGGATATAGCTATTCCTTTATGGAAATGAGAATTAATTACTATGAATTTTATTATAGGTTATTTCAATCACAATGTAGGTTTGATACTATTTGGGTAATTGTTGATACACCAAAAAAATTATATGACTTATTACTAGTCGAGACTACTTTTATAGCTGATGACTATGCAAGACTTTATATTAGAAAGATTGTTAGGCAACATAGTGTCCCAATGTTTATTAAATCAAGTTTACAAATTTTTACCTTTACATTACTTTCTTGTGTGATCGTTCTTTTACCATCATCATCAATAGATTCTTTCTTTTTATCCTAATCATTCTTACAAGAACGATCATCTTTATCATTGTGAATTTTTCAGTTAAAATCATTTGATGATTTCATTCATCACCTTCAAAACGTGGAACAAGATTAAAATATATCATCATTAAAATTTATCACTTTTAAATTATTTTAATGGGTATAATGACAAAAATTAAATAAGAAAATATAAAGGAGAATTAAAAAAAATATATATGAAAGTTAGAAATAACTTTTTTCTGTGATATTTTATGCTTATGGCTATTTAAATAATTTACTAAACAAACATTTCAAAATCTTAGATTATAGGAAATAACAATTTTTTTCTTACTTTCGTGTTTCTTTTCTTTTTACTCTCCATTATATTTCTTGCGTAATTCTTGTCATTATACCTATTAAAATAATTTTAAAGAGATAAATTTAAATGTTGATATATTTTCTAATCTTGTTTCATGTTTTGAAAGTGATTAATAGAATTATCAAAAGATTTCAACTGCAAAAATTCACAATGATGATAATTATCATTCTTACAAGAATGATCAGGAGAAAAAGAATGATTCTGTTGATGATGGTGTTGATAGAACAATCACCCAAGAAAATTATGTAAAGGTAAAAATATCTAAAATCGATCTACAAAACTCAAATTATTTATGATGAGAAGGTGATAAGGTAGAAATAGGGGAATCTAATTTACAGAATTTGGATGATGAGGATGTGATCATAAAGGAAGAAATCGAAGCTTTTGTTGTCGAATATGTTGATGAGCCATTAGTGGAACAGAGCTCGAATGCTGAGTAGCTCAGGAAGAAAGAAACAACAGCTTTTTTAGTCAGGTCTATTGATGAGTCTTTGGTGGAATAGAGCATGAATAATGCAGAGGAGGTCATAAAGGAAGAAATAATAGCTTGTGCTATCGGAGCTGTTGATGAGCCATTGGTAGAAAGATGAATCAACCTTAGAAAGATCTCAAAGAAAATTTTACAATCATCCACAAAGTCCAATGAGGAAAAAATCAAATGAGATTGACAAAAATGTGAGAGAATTGATACTAAGAATTTCATCATAGATGGCTAGACAACTGAAGTCCAGAGAGACAGGAAGCTCTATTGGTAAAAAACATACAGGAAATTAGTAATTTTTTATATAAAATGTTCATTTAATTTGTTAATCTTGCAGATATATTCTTAATTTTACATACACCAATCTTTAATTATTATTATCTTATTTATTTTTAAAATCATATAAAGATTATATCCTATACTCTTATTTATTTTTAAAATCATATAAAGATTGGTGAATGAAAAGCTAAAAACATTTTTTCAAGATTATCAACTTAATTGAATATTTTATATTAAAAAAATAATAATTTACCATATCTTTTTTAACATTAGAACTTTCAATCTCTCTAACATGGACATTAGTTGTCCAACCATCAAGTATGATGAAATTCTTAGTATCAATTCTTTCACGTTCATGTTATTCTCATCTAATTTTTTCCTAGTTGGCCCTTCTGGATGATTATTAATATTTCTTTGAGATCTCCTAAGTTTGATTCTTTTTTCCACCAAATCGCTCATCAACAGATCTGATAACACAAGCTGCTATTTCTTCCTTTTTGACCTCCTCAATATCATTCGAGGACTGTTTCACTAATAGCTCATCAACAAATTTGACAGCAAAAGCTACTGTTTCTTCTTTCTAACCTCCTTCTCATCATTAGAGCTTTGTTCCACCAATGGCTCATCAACATATCTAACAGCAAAAGCTTCTGTTTCTTCTTTTCTAACCACCTCCTCATCATTCAATTTCTGTAAATTAGTTTCATCTATTTCTGCCGCTATCACCTCCTCATCATTATTCCAGTTTTGTAGATAAATTTTACAAATTTTTACTTTTACATCACTTGAGTGATTGGTCTTTTACCATCATCATCAACAAAATCTTTCTTTTTGCCATGCTCATCCTTTTAAGAATGATCATCATCATCATTGTGAATTTTTTCAGTTGAAACCATTCGATGATTCCATTCATCCCTTCAAAACGTGGAACATGATCAAAATGTATCATCATTGAAACTCGTCATTTTAAAATTATTTTAATGGGTATAATGACAAGAATTAAACAAGAAAATATAAAGGAGAGTAAAAAGAAAAGAAACATGAAAGTAAGAAAATAAACCTTTTGTATTATTTTGTTATTTTTATGGCTATTTAAACAATTTACTAAACAAACATTTCAAAACCTTAGATTATATCACTCAAAAAAAATTTAATTTTGTGTTTCTTTTCTTTTTACTCTCCTTTATATTTTATTGTTAAATTCTTGTCATTATACCCATTAGAATAACTTTAAAGTGATAAATTTTAATGACGATATATTTCTTATCTTGTTCCACATTTTGAGGGTGAGAAATAGAATTATCAAAATATTTCGACGAAAAAATTACACAATGATTATGATGATCATTCTACAAAAATGATCAGGAGAAAAAGAATGATTTAGTTGATAAAGATTTTAAAGAACAATCACACAAGAAAGTGATGTAAAGGTAAAATTTTGTAAAATCAATCTACAAAACTTGAATAATGATGAGGAAGTGATAAGGCAGAAATAGGTGAAATAGATTTACAGAATTCAAATGATGAGTAGGTGGTCAGAAAGGAAGAAACAGAATCTTTTATTGTTAGATCAGTTAATGAGCCATTGGTGGAAAAGAGCTCAAATGATGAGGAGGAGGTCAGAAAGAAAGAAACAGTAGCTTTTGTTGTTGGATCTATTGATGAGCCATTGGTGGAACAGAGCTCGAATGATGCTGAGGATGTCAAAAAGAAGAAATAATTGCTTGTGCTATCAGATTTGTCGATGAGCCATAGGTAAAAGGAAGAATCAATTTTAAGGGATCTCAAAGACAAGCTAATAATCATCCATAAGGTCCAGCTAGAAAAAAATCAGATGAAAATGACAAACGTGAGAGAATTGATACTAAGAATTTCATCATACTTGATGGCTGGAACACTAAAGTCCATGTTAGAGAGACTAGAAGTTCTTCTGGTAATAAAGATATGGTAAATTAATAATTTTCTTATACAAAATATTTAATTAATTTGTTAATCTTGCAGATATGTTCTTAATTTTTCATACACCAATCTTTAAGTATTATTATTCTATTTACTTTTAAAATCATGTAAAGATTGGCGTATGGAAAATTAAGAATATATCTACGAGATTAACAAATTAATTGAACATTTTATATATATATATATAATTATTAATTTACCGTATTTGTTGTACCAAAAGAGCTTTCAGTCTTTCTAACACGGACTTCAATTGTCCAGTCAGCAAGTATGATGAAATTCTTAGTCTCATTCTCTCATATTTGTGTTGTTTTCATCTGATATTTTCCTAGTTGGCCCTTATGGATGATTGTTAGCTTTTCTTTAATATCTTCAAAGGTTAATTCTTCTTTCCACCAATGGCTCATAAACAGATCCATAGCACAAGCTACTATTTTTTCATTTTTGACCTCCTCAGCATCATTTGGGTTTTGTTCCACCAATGGCTCATCAACAAATTCGACAGCAAAAGATACTGTTTCTTTTTTTTTACCCTCCTCCTCATCATTCGAGCTCTGTTCCACCGATTGCTCATCAGCGTATCCAACAGCATAAGCTTCTATTTTTCCTTTCTGATCACTTCCTTATCATTTGAATTTTGTAAATTAGTTTCACCTATTTCTGGATCTTTCACCTTTTCAACTTTGGTAGATCAATTTTACAAATTTTTATATTTACATCATTTTCTTGTGTGGTCGTTCTTTTACAATCATCATCAACAAAATCTTTCTTTTTGTCCTGATTATTCTTAGAGGAATGATCATCATCATCATTGTGGTTTTTTAAGTTGAAATTATTCGATGATTCCATTTATCACCTTCAAAAATATGGAATAAGTTCAAAATGTATCATCATTAAAATTCATCACTTTAAGGTTATTTTAATGGATATAATGACAAGAATTAAACAAGAAAATATAAAGGAGGGTTAAAAAAAGAAACACGAAATTAAAAAAGTAAATTTTTTGTGTGATTTTGTAACTCTTATGGCTATTTAAATAATTTACTAAGCAAATATTCTAAAACCTTATATTATAGCAAAGAAGAAATTATTTCTCTTACTTTCGTGTTTCTTTTCTTTTTACTCTCATTTATATTTTTCTTGTTTAATTATTGGCATTATACGCATTAAAGTAACTTTAAAGTGGTGAATTTTAATGATGTTATATTTTTTAATCTTATTCCACGTTTTGAAGGTGATGAATGGAATTATCGAAAGATTTCAACTAAAAATATTCACAATGATGATGATGATCATTCTTGTAAGAATGATCAGGAGAAAAAGAAAGATTTTGTTAATGATGATGGTAAAAGAAGGATCACACAAGAAAGTGATGTAAAGGTAAAAAAAATTTAAAATCGATCTATAAAACTCGAATAATGATGAGGAGGTGATAGAGACAGAAATAGGTGAAACTGATTTACATAATTCGAAGTATGAGGAGGTGGTCAGAAAGGAAGAAATAAAAGTTTTTGCTATTAGATATGTTGATGAGCCATTGGTGGAACAGAGCTAGAATAATGAGTAGGAGGTCAGAAGGAGAGAAACAGTAGCGTTTGATGTTGGATTTGTTGATGAGCCATTGGTGGAACAGAACACAAATGATGCTGAGGAGGTTGAAAAGAAAAAAATAGTAGCTTGTGCTGTCAGATCTATTGATGAGTCATTGGTGGAAAGACTAATCAACGTTAGGAGATCTCAAAGAAAAGCTAACAATCATCCATAAGGGTCAACTAGGGAAAATCAGATGAAAAAGATACAAACGTGAGAGAATTGAGACTAAGAATTTCATCATACTTGATGGTTGAATAGCTAAAGTCTGTGTTACTGAGATTGGAAGCTCTTCTAGTAAAAAAGATATGATAGTTATTATCATTCTATTTACTTTTAAAATTATATAAAGATTAGTGTATGAAAAATTAAGAACATATATGCAAGATTAGCAAATTAATTGAACATTATTTATAACAGATTTAAAGAATTCGAATGATGAGGAGGTGGTCAGAAAGAAAGAAACTGAAGCTTTTGTTGTTGGATATATTGATGAGCAATTGGTGGAACAAAGCTCGAATGATGAGGAGGAGGTCAAAAATGAAGAAATAGCAACTTTTGTTGTCAAATCTGTTGATGAGCCATTGGTGGAACTGAGTTCAAATATGCGAAGGAGGTCAAAAAAGAAGAAACAATAGCTTATGGTGTCGGATCTATTGATGAGGCATTGGTAGAATGAAGAATCAACCTTAGGAGATCACAAAGAAAAGTTAACAAATATCCATAAGGGCCAGCTAGGGAAAAATCAGATGAAAATGACACAAATATGCGAGAATTGATACTAAGAATTTCATCATACTTGATGGCATGAATATAGAAGTCCATGTTAGAGAGACTAGAAGTTCTTCTAATAAAAAAGATATAGTAAATTAATCATTTTACAATCTTCAATTAATTTGTTAATCTTGCAAATATGTTCTTAATTTTTCATACATCAATATTTAATTATTATTATTATTATTATTATTATTATTATTATTATTATTATTATTATATTTACTTTTAAAATTATATAAGGATTGGTGTATGAAAAATTTTAAAAAAATATTTGCAAGATTAATAAATTTATTGAACATTATATATAAAAATAATTATTAATTTGCCATATATTTTTTATTAGAAGAGTTTCCAGTCTCTCTAACACATACTTTAGTTGTCCAGCCATCGAGCATGATGAAATTCTTAGTATCAATTCTAGCATGTTTATGTCATTTTCATCTGATTATTCCCTAGCTGGGCCTTATGGATGTTTATTAGCTTTTCTTTGAGATCTCCTAAGGTTGATTTTTTTTCTACTAATGGCTCATTAACAAATCAGACACCACAAGCTATTGTTTCTTTTTTTTTGACCTTCTCAACATCATTCGAGCTCTGTTCCACCAATGGCTCATCAACAGATTCGACAACAAAAGTTGTTATTTCTTCCTTTCTAACCTGCTCCTCATCATTCGAGCTCTGTTCCACCAATGGCTCATCAATAAATCCAACAACAGAAACTTTTGTTTATTCCCTTCTGACCACCTCCTCATCATTCAAATTCTGTAAATCAGTTTCACCTATTTCTGCCTTATCACCTCCTCATCATTATTCGAGTTCTGTAGATTGATTTAACAAACTTTTACCTTTACATCACTTTCTTGTGTGATGTTCTTTTAACATCATCATAAACAGAATTTTTCTTTTTCTCCTGGTCATTCTTACAAGAATGATTATCATCATCATCGTTGTGAATTTTTCAGTTGAAATCTTTCAATAATTCCATTCAGCACCTTCAAAACGTGGAACAAGATTAGAAAATATATCATCATTAATATTCATCACTTTAAAGTTATTTTAATAGGTATAATGCCAAGAATTGAAGATATGAAAAAATAATTTTGTGAAATAGTGCTTGATAAATGTGACCACTGAGAAAATGGCATTGTTACTCTTTTTGGTTTTATCTAAAAAAATAATTAAGAGACTTTATTTATATGTGTCAACGAATAAACATATTGGATATGAATAAACATATGTAGTCTCTATTAAATACATTCCTTTGAATTGAAATTGTTGATGGTGCAGAACTAATATAACTAATCGAAAAACTAGAAGTATAAGTACTTACTTCAAGAAATAAAAGTCAATTATTATGAATACTATCTCACGGTTATATGAGTCCTAAAACTATGCATACACGTGCAATACATATGCAGTGAATATAGTAACTAATGAAAAACCTAAAAGTATCACTACTTCAACAAATAAAAGTCAATTATTATGAAATTATCTCAAGGTTACATGAGTCTCAAGACGAGGCATACACGTGCAACATTCGTGTGGTGAATGTAGTAACTAATGGAAAACTTAAAAGTATACTACTTCAAGAAATAAAAGTCAATTATTTTCTCTTGCATCAAATCCTTTATAAAAGTGTTACATAGAGAAATTAACCTCCAAAGCAATATGCAAATCATAGCAATTTTAATCAAACCATAGAATTATCATGACCTGACCTTTCAGGTCATGATGACGCTTGTTAGATCCCGCCTACACGCAAGCCAACCTAAATATCCATGGTACTTATCCTGAATCACTAATCATAACGATACTAACAACATATAAGTAAGTCAATTATAATCTGTCCAGAACCTGGAAGTTACCTGTATAAAGCTACTACAGACTCAAAATAAAATATATAGATGTCAATATACATAACCAGAATAAGCTCCTTCATATACAAGTCGGACTATAAAGGTATAAGGCCAGTGTCTGAATACATAAGATAGTCCAAAGAACAAAAGGATACTATAGAATATCTGAACTGTTGATACTTATCAAAGTCTCCTAAAGCATCTACAAAGCTCCTAGCGTAATGCACATGGCCTATACTTAGACTGCACAATGAGCATATACTGAAATGTAGGGGTGCGTACTGGTGAAAGGTACCCAGTAGACATCACTGACCGACTAAGTAAAATATTATAGATATGGAAAGATCAAGTCTAGTAAAATATTGTAAAGAACGCAAGCTAAACCCAGATCAACAATAAACATGTCTGGTTAACCACAGAACCACAACTAACGGAAGCCCAGCCAAAACCACATCGTACCTATTACTTTATCGAGGCATCGTGTTGCACATAGGTGTAAGGTCCTAATATCTATGCATATACAATAACTACGCCCTTATAATCCCAAAAGGTACACCTACATACAAGTATGGGTAGGTATATTAATGAGAACAAGTAGGAACAGTGCATACCATGCTTGCTCATGGCATCCGAACCTTTAATCTCATATTGACACGTGACACCTAGTCCTATGTATTGTGTTTATCTAGTATGTGTAAGCATATATATAGTGGTGGGATAAATCCCCCATCATGACAGAATGAGTCACCTGATCTTGAGATGTATCCTAATGGAATGATTCATTGGATCCTAAGATGTATCGTGACGGAACAAGTCACCCAATTTTGAGATGTATCATGACTGAACAAGTCATTCGATCCTGAGATGTAGCGTGGTGGAATGAGTCACCCAATCCTATCAGTTTGTGACACTCGCTCCTGTGTGCCCCTCAAATCATAGTCATATTGGGCCTAAGGAAAGAAAATCTAGGTCAACACTAGCTTAAGCCTAGGCTTAGGCCCGTAGAAAACAAATAGCTAGAATTGTCCCAAGTATTCAGATCCATAATAACAACCCAATCGATAAGCATAAGTAGTCACCATGGCAACAATATATAGGGCCACCTAGTAAATGTACCACAAAAAAACTACAATAACAGATACTCCAACTAAATCCCATGGTATGGCACATATCTCTCAATTAGGATTACAACCCCATCACTACTCCACCAGGGGTCCAGTATAATAGTACATCACCACAGTAGAATCATAATACATAGTCAGGAGCACAACCAGTAACTCATTTCCTAGAATGTAGTATGTTAATCCTAGTACCGGAAAACCTAACAGGTATACAAGTAGCCAAACAGGCATACATATCAACAGAAGTTGTACAAGATTTTGTCTAGCCATAGACAAGTACATTACAATCCAGAACAACCATAAGCATCCAAAATAACTTAGGCAACTCATATGCTAAGTACAATAGGTATTCAAAACACCAGGTAGCAATGGAATTATCATAATAGAGTCTAAATATGTAGCATGGAATATAGCTGGCAATCAGCCCCTCAAGGCATACATATCACTAGTACTAAGCTATTCACATAGAGAGAGACAATCCTTAAGTTAGGTACACGTACCAATCACATGGCTTAAGTTTACACTTAACCATCATTAAACTCATTCCCAATTTAACAGTGCTAAAACCCAGCTGGTATAACAATTAATGCTACCATGGTAATCAGAACAAGGATCACAAACCAAATCATTATGCACATCATACACCTAATAAATCTCAATTGTATACAGACACATATACCACATATTGAAGCTTAGTCTAGGGGAAGGAGAACCTTAAGCAGGACGTAGTCATAACATAAGTGACATAGAACCAGAAGCATACCAAACATAACATAGGTATCTATATCAGTAGGCCCAACAGGGAAAATTAGCACTTAAATAGACAAATATATGTACACAGGTAGCATCAAAACTTAACTTAGCTCAGTCGCGCTCTAGCCCGCCTTTATAACTAAATATTGCTCTACTCAGCTACTCAAATAAAGCTAGGGCAGTCATCATCAGCATAATAACCCAACTTTAGAGATTCAAGGTTGATCCTACAGTGAACAATGTGTTGACAGAATGAGTCAGACAAGGACCTATGGCTATAAGATTTTTGACTCGATAAGCGAGTACCAAGCAAGAGTTCTAACTAAAATAAAAGAACCTAAGCTAACAACTACTCCTAAGAAACAATTGGATAAGGATTAACCAAGCAAGAGAGCAGGATAGAGATATGGGAATCAATCAAAACTCAATCGATCCATCACAGTTAGCATCAAATTAACTCTGTGGGTAGGCTAGCTTGCTTGTAATCACACCGACTAGGGAAGGTAATATTTCGCAAGAGCCAACTATGGCCTCTTATATGAACCACTCAAAGATATGCCTGGCTTGAGAACCTCAAAGAAAAACTCCCAAGACCTTAGTTATTGAGTCCCTTTTGATGTTCTCAACTCATAAACCCATGACTATCATGTAATCCTTTGCCTCAACTACACTTGCTAAAGTAATAATTGAATATCTAAGCTATATTCAAGTAGTTACCTCAAATCTAAGATATACTAAACCCATAAACCAATACAAACAATTAAAGCAATTTGGGAAAAACCCCTCTTGATTTTGTAAGAAAATTGTCAAATGAGCATGAAATCAAGAGTAATAATCAAGACCCATATATGAATTGACTTCAAGCTTTAATTAAATATATAAATTTAGCATTCAACAACAAGGAAAGAAAGAGTGAGTGAAGGATAAATACAAAATAAGCCCACACTCTTCAATTCATTCATGAAATTGTAGAAGACTTTCTCTAAATCCTCAACCTAAACTAAAATATATGGTAAAGTGTGATTTTCTTCTTCAAAGATATATGAATGTTCTCTTCTGTCCAATATCAATCAAGAACAAGGTTTGGGAGTACGTGTATATTATTTTTTTAGGACTGGGAATGGTGAATTTCCTGAACCACCCGAACTTTGGATACGGCAACATTCTCAATCGCGCTCATCATTCTGCGATACGGAGGTTGTATTTTATTATGCTCCACCTACGCGCCTAGACCTAGCATGTTCGCGCTTTGTTGCATGCCAAGCTCTGCGATCGTGGGTCTGAAGGCTACATTCGTGGAGTGTATCAGCTACCGGGTACTATTTTGTGCATTTCAGCTCCTCTTGGATTCAATTCTACTCCCTCTTCAATTCTTCTCAGCGAACACAAATCTAACACATATGTACTTGTAATCATACACCATTCAAAGTATAATTAGCCTTAAGTTATGAAATTAACAATACAAAATCATGAGAAAAGAGTGAGAAATGAGTGCATATTGCACTCATCAACATCACCAACTTAAGACTTTGCTTGTCCTCAAGCAAAACAAAACCAAATTCAAGAGGCTAGCAATTTAAGCGCACAATCCCACTTCACTTTTAATGAAATTAGATCATGATCATGACAATGGTTGGTATGAACAATTAGCCCAAGTAAGTCGATGCCTATCAAGTAACTCCCTCACATTTCAAAAGCATTTTTTTCAACTCAAAGCACATTTCTAGGGATGACTAACTAACAACTAAAATTCTCAAAGAGCAACTCAAACTCCTACTTAACTAACAAGTTCCACTTAGCTCAAACTTAGAAAAACATCTATATCACCAATCCATCTCAATTTGCAAATCCTCACAAAGAGAAAAAATTCCCCAAAACACGCACAAGTATATACAATGAACAGGGGACAAGGACTCAAACATTCATACTCAACAAAGGAACATCTTGCGTACACAAATGCCACACCATAGGCTTGCCTTTATTTTAATCAACATTGGCTCAATTTCATTTGGTTGGAAATCTCAAAGGGCTTTTTAGTCTTGTAATATAGGCTAAGGGGTAAAGTAGGATACAATTTGGACAATAGTGACTAACCCTCCTTAAGTCCCACATACAATATTCATGTTTCCCAACTTTTCTACTTTTCTTTTTCACATCTCATACCAATGTACATTTAACCCTTCTTTTTTACTTAGGTGCCCCACTTGCAATCATTTTTCAACATTTTGGAGGATTTTTTTCATCCAAGCACTTTTTCTTCATTTTCTTTTCATTTTGAAAGAATCTTTTTTCTTTTTATCTCATTCCTCCATTATTTTTCTTTTTCTTTTGACAAGCCTCCAAGTGGTAGACCCTTCCTTTTTCTCCCACATCACCCCCAACTTAGGCTCAAAGCCTCAATTATCACAAATATACAAAACTCAAGGAGAGATAAGGGTTCAAAAGAGGGATACCTTTTCAAAAAGGTTTAAGGCTTGTAATTAAGGTTACCAATAGAGAAGGTTAGGCTCAAAAGGCATACTAGGGATAAAATCAATGTGTTTGGTAGCTATTTAGGCTAAGTGGGCTCAATTCAAACCAAAGAATGCCTAAGAACATTTTTCCAACCAAATTTTATCAAGACCAACATTTCAAGACAAACAAGGCAAGTTCTAGGTGACACAAGTGCACATAAGGAACAAAATAAAAACTCAAAACATACATGGCATGCAAATTAAACAAGGATCAATATAACTCTCAAGTGAATTACAAGGCACTCTTTTTTCAAATTTATCCATCCAGCAAGTAAGAGTCACCAAAAGAGTCAAACTGTTGTTTCAAAATCATACCAAAATCATTTAACTTTCAAAAATTAGAGGGTTATATATTTATCTCAATTCACAACACTTAACTAAATATATCAGTACCAAATAAGTCATAATTCCAATGTATAGCTCTAACAAGAGTCAATGGTTACTCGAACTTCACCGAAGACCATATTTTACACACACACTCACATATCCAATCGATGATTTGCCCTTAAAAATATCATCACTCAATCCATCATCGAAAATCATTGATTATATACACCATTAAAAAGAAAAATAAGAAGCTACCAAATCTACTAAAATAACCAAAGCCAAATACAATATATACAAGCCCATGAAAGGTGTATCATGGTTAAAATAAGCAATTAAATTTCATCAAATTATAGGAGTACCCCCAACTATAATCGTATTGTGAGCTCACAGTACTACTATAAAGTAAAATAGGAGATGAGGGACTCCTTGAGATGATCACTTGGCACTCTAACCCAAATCTCCTCTCCATAATTGGTTTCCAATGCATTATCATAGAGTTCGATTATTGTGGTGCGATTGACTCTGATTAACTCCTTGATGCAGTACATTAAACTTTGCAGCTTAAGCCTTCTTTCTTCACCTCTAGTGACATTTGGGTTTAATAAAGTGTGGGTTATTAAGATATGTCTCCTCCCAGTTAGTCCTACAATCTAAACCATATGACAAGAGTATCTTATAGATATTGGAAGTCATGTATTAGGGAACACTTAGATTAAGAGAATCAACTGAACAGAATTCGAATTAAGCAGTGAAGTGTTGCTACTTCTTCTTAGTGAAATATTGTACTTTGCGTTCATGATGTGTTGTCAAAATACAACACTTTTGATGCTTAAAACTTCAAATTTTATGTGTTTTTAATGTGATATTAGTTAATTTTATATGTTTTTGTGTTATGTTTGTATGATTACAAGGTTGGCCTTGATTTTTGGAAGAAATACAGAAGTTGCAATTTTTTTTTGATGTAATACGAAAGCCTTTACAGGTCGTGGTTTATTCTACAGGTTGTGAAGTAGTTTCGTGGACAAATCCAGTGAGGGATTGATTTTTTAAAGTTGATTCTATGAACATGTAGATGGGTCATGGAATGATTTACGAGTAGTAGAATTTGGTTTGTGCCCTGAGGATCAGAGTTTGGGATTTTCTGAGGATTCATCAGATGAAACCCCTCATGGGTCATAGAGGGGAGTTGTAGACTTGAAGTCTAGTTTTCTAGCAACTCTGTATGAGACCCCAATTATGGGCCATGGAATGCAATATGGCCCGCAAACCTATTCGTGAAGTGTGCCGACCCAGCTATCTTATTTTGGTTAAAAAATGTATTTTAAATATTATAAATAAGTTTTTTTAGGTTATTTTCATAAGTTGTCGCATAGTGCAAAGAAAACTCAGTAATTAGAGAGAAAAATAGTGAGATTACATAGGAGAGTATTGAGAACACTTGTACTTTAATTTCATCTTTAATCTTCTGATTCTTTTTAAAGTTGAATTTTCTTGTTCTTAATTCTATTGTATAAATGCTCTATTATGTTATTCCAATTCATATATCTTGTATCTACATAAAGTATGGGTACCTAAATTCACAACTAGGGTTGTGGGAACCATGAAGTACTAACAAGGTAAAATCAGATAATTCATAATTCTTGAAAATTATGCATGTGTGTATTAATTAACTCTCTTCATTTTGTATGTTTTCTAGTAGTGGCCAATATTAGAATTGAAACAACCCCAAAAAGTGCCCGAAAATGTGCCTCAAAAGTGCTCAAAATCGTAATTTTTATATATCTCAAAATTCGTGCGTGATTGCAAAAATTTGACTTCATATTCTTGTTCAGGGTGTCAAATTGAGTGGAAAATAGATCTAACCCTAATTTAAGAGCAACCGTATCAAATTTGAATTTTCAAAATGTCAAATTCCAGTGAACAGTTCACGCCCCAAGTACGATGCGCCAGGGGCACTCTCTAGTGTTAATATTGTGTAGTTTTTCAAGTTCGGTCCAAGGCTTTTAGGTCTTGGACCTAAGTGTTCCCATCCATGAAAATGCCTATACTTAGCCTTATTTCACCCTCATATCATTCAAAACATTCCTAATACTCACTCAAATACTTAGCCAAATATTTTACTCCTAAATTCAAGTCTCAAAACTCATCCGGATCTTAAGATTCTCATTCAAGCTTCAAGTCTCCATCTTAAATCTTCATCAAGTTATTCTCCAAAGGTAAGGTATGTATGTTTCTTTCATGGGTTCCTTTCACCCATGATTCCCAAGCTTCCTTTTACCTAAAATTGCTTCTTAGGATTCTCCAAAGTGAAGGTATGTGGGTTTCCTTCATAAATTCCTTTCACCCATGATACGCAATGTCTCTTCTGCCTAAAATTGCATGATTTAAAGTTGATTTACTCATCGGCTATCTATTATGAATTTCACTACATACTATATTGGGGTTTATGAAATTGTGATTGTTTTACTATGTTTTGAGCTATGAATCTAAGATCTATGGTGATATTTTATGAAGGGTTTTGATCTATATTGCTTAAGGATGTTACCAAGTATTGATTGATGGTTTTACATTAGATTTCCTTGCATGACTTCATCCCTAAATTGTATGGTTTTATACTAGCACTACACACCTACCAAGTGTTTGATAAAATGTCTGGTTAAGGTTATCTTGAGGAATTGAAGGGCCAATGCATGTCTTATGAGTTGAATGACTATATAATGATGAAATGAACTTATGCATATGGTTTTCTTCTATATAATATTGGAATGTGACCACGCCCTACTCAGGGGTTACGCGCCGGGTAACCATGTCGAGGGGTTTGTACCTTGATAACCATGTCAAGGGGTTTGTACCTTGATAACCATGGGTTTGTACCTCGGTCACCAAAGGTGGTAGGGTGTGATGATCTAACAACCATGTTGGTGGGTTTATACCTTGATAACCATGTCGAGGGGTTTGTTTCTTGGTCACCAAGGGTGGTAGGGTGCGACAATCCACCAACCAATTGATGGGGTTGGTACCTCAATCACCAAGGGTGGTAGAGTGCAATGATCCACCAATATGATATTGATCTCTTCTTAAACATGAATTATGTTCTACATAAGCATGATTTACCATATAGCATCTCACATAGCATCTCACATGCATGTCATATTGTTATATGCTACTCATTGCCTATGCTTATGCATTTCAATTATGTTACTTATCTCTTGTTGTATCTCACCCTACATACTTAGTATATTCAAACATACTAATGCATGCTCTATGCCTACATGATGTCACCATGTAGGAATCGGAGCCCTACTTGATCATATTCCTCCATGTGGCTAGTACGACTTCTCTAAAGCTCTTTGTTGAGTCCTCCATTTCAGGAATGATGTTTATGATCTCATACTATGTTTCAAGACTATCTTCCTTTATGTATACATTGACTATAAGGGTGAGCCCAGTAGCTTGTCTTGGCCCCCGCTAAGTATCAAAATTTTAGAAGTGTTATTGGATATATTTTGTACTATGATATGAGCTTTGATTCTCTCTTGACTCTTGATGTTTATGATATGGAAGTTTTCCCTTGGCCATGTTATCCCTATTTACTATCTCTTGTTGTATTTTATTGCTTTCGCAACCAAGGATTTGTAATGATATGTTAAAAGGCTTGCTTGGGATCCCTTCGAGTTTTCCATGCACCGTGTCACGTCTAAGCCCTAGGCTTGGGTCATGAAAAACATAGTATCAAAGCATTAGGTTGTTAATGGTCCTTGGTATCCAACACACCATGCCGATTAGAGTCTTTTTCATGTTTGTGTTGTACACCACAATTATGAGCTAGAGGCTATGAGGTGTTTAGGAAATGTTTCCCTTCTTCTTACTTTATGTCATGCTATAGAATTTGAGGTAAGGTCTTTACCCTAATGATTGTCCTTCTCTATGCTAGGTCATGCCTAACACAAGAGGAACAAGAGCTCGCACTCTCGAGGAGAAATTGACTCATGAAGAGCTCCGGCATGCTCTCACTTTGCTTGCACAAGTTGTGGCTAACCAAGCCAATAAAGAAGCCTAAGCCCCTTATGCTCCTACACCAGCATCTCAAGTGAGAGACTTCATGAGGATGAACTCACCGAAATTCTATGGATCTAAGGTAGATGAGGACCCTCAAGAGTTCGTTGATGAGGTCTACGAGGTATTAGCTATCATGGGTGTGAGGTCGGAGGATAAGGCAGAGTTGGCGGCTTACCAACTCAAAGGGGTAGCACAAATATGGTACAATTAATTGAAAGAGAAGAAGAGGGTCAATAATGTGGTACTTTGGGAGGGGTTCAAGGTGACTTTCCTTAATCGGTTCTTCCCTCTTGAGCTTAGGGAAGCCAAGTTAGTGGAATTTATGAATTTGAGACAAGGGTCTATGAGTGTAAGGGAGTATGCTCTCAAGTTCAACCAACTTTCAAAATATGCTCCACACTTAGTGGCCGACTTAAGGTCTAGGATGAATAAATTTATGATGGGTGTTTCTGACTTGGTGAGTGAGGAGTGTTGGTCTGCTATGTTAATTAGTGACATGGATTTGTCTCGTTTGATGACCTATGTCGAACAAATGGAGGAGGAGAAGTTAAGGAAGAGAAGGGGTGATGAGGCTATAAGGGTCCGTTTTGATGGTAAGTTCCAAAGCCGAAGGGGTGGCCGGTTCTACCAAGGCCAAGGGTCTTCTTATGCTTCTAATAGGAGGTTTGCCAATGACTTCCCAAAGACCCAAGCTATTGGTGTAGTGGTTCCTAATGATGTGTGTCAAAGATGTGGTAAGGGTCATAAAGGCCCATGCTTAAGAGACACTAATACATGTTATGGTTGTGGGGAAGTGGATCACAAAAAGGTTTATTGCCCTCATGATTGTAACAAGGGTAAGGATATTCATCCTAAAGGTTGGGATGTCAATATGGTTCCTTTAAGTAGAGGTGGCCGATAAGATGGTGCCAAAAGACACAATCGAGTTTATACTTTCCATGGGAGGCAAGGGATTGATGAGGTGCTCGACATTGTTATTAATATGTTAAAAATCTTTCATTTTTATGTGTATGCATTGATTAATCTGGGTATCACTCTTTCTGTTATAACCCCCTTTGTTTCTAAAAAGATATGAAGTGTCTACTCCTATTGGTGTATCTATTATTGCTAGAAAGGTCTATAGAACTTGTCCCATTTGCATCTTGCATAAAATATTGCCTTGTGATCTTATTCAGTTGGATATGGTTGATTTTGATGTTGTTCTTGGGAAGGATAGGTTGTATGCGTATTATGCCTCTAATGATTGTAGAACCCGTAGGGTCAAGTCCCAATTCCCAAATGAACTTATCCTTGAGTGGGAGATCCATGATGTGGTGGTTAAGGGTAGGTTCATCTCTTGCATTAAAGCCCGTAAGTTGATTTCTAATGTGTGTCTTTACCATTTTGTAAGGGTTAGGGATGTGGAGTCCTAATTCATTCCTATAGAGTCGGTTCCGGTAGTAAATGAGTTTCTTGATGTCTTTCTAAATGACCTTTCTGGTGTTCCTCCCAAAAGGGAAATAGATTTTGGTACAACCCTCCTCCCCGATCAACCCATTTCTATTCCCCCTTACCGTATGGCCCTGGTGGAGTTAAAGGAGTTGAAGGAGCAATTGAGGGATTTGTTGGAGAAGGGTTACATTAGGCCTAGCCAATCACCTTAGGGTGCACCAGTATTGCTTGTGAAGAAGAAGGATGGGCTCTTAGAAAGTGTATTGACTATTGGCAACTTAATAGGGTCAGCATAAAAAATTGGTATCCTCTTCTAAGGATTGATGATTTGTTTAACCAATTACAAGGGGCTAACCATTTCTCTAAGATTGATCTTCGATCTGTGCATCATCAAGTAAAGGTGAGGGAGTTTAATATTCCCAAGACGGCTTTCTGTACTAGGTATGGGCATTATGAGTTTGTTGTGATATCTTTTGGATTGACCGATGCACTGGCTATCTTCATGTATCTTATGAATAGGGTCTTCAAACTCTCCCTTGATTTGTTTGTTGTGGTCTTCATTGATGGTATTTTGATCTATTCTCATAGTGAAGAGGAATATATGGCTCATTTGAGGTAGTATTACAAAGAATGAGGGAAGAGAAGTTGTATGCTAAATATGAGAAGTGTGAATTTTGGTTTAAGGAAGTTGCCTTTCTAAGTCATGTGGTGTCAGGGGATGATATTAAGATGGATCCTAAAAAGATGGATGTGATCAGAAATTGGCCTATACCATTCACCCCATTGGATATTAGGAGCTTCTTGGGCTTAGTGGGTTACTATCAGAGGTTTGTGAATGGGTTCTCTTCTATTGCTTCTTCCATACCAAGTTGACTCAAAAGAAAGCAAAATTTGTATGGACCGATGAGTGTGAAAAGGGTTTCCAAACCTTGAAAGATAAGCTTGTGTCTGCTTCTATATTTTTACTATCGGAAGGGCTAAAGGGGTTTGTGGTGTATTCTAATGCTTCTATAGTTAGTTTGGGTTGTGTTCTAATGCAAAATGGTAAGGTCATAGCCTATGCTTCTAGCCAAGTCAAAGTGCATGAAAGAATTATCCTACTCATGATCTTGAACTAGCCGTTGTGGTATTTGCATTAAAGATATAGCATCATTATTTGTATGGGGTGCATGTTGATGTGTTCACCGATCATAAAAGCCTCCAATATGTCTTCACTCAAAAAGGATCTTAACTTGAGGCAAAGAAGGTGGTTAGAACTTCTTAAGGATTATGACATGAGTGTGCACTAACACCCCGGTAAGGCTATTGTTATGGTGGATACTTTGAGTAGGGTGCCCATGGGTATCCTAGATCATGTTGATGATGATGGTAAAGGGGTGGCTAGGGATGTCCATCGGTTGGCTAGATTGGGGGTTAGGTTTGAAGGAGTTGATAATGGGGTTGTTCTTGTTGTTGATGGTTCTAAATCTTCATTGGTTGAGGAGGTGAAAGCTAGGCAAGATCTTGACCCTGCTTTGTTGGAATTGAAGGCATTGGTAAAAGATAGTAAGGTGGAGGTTTTCTCCCAAGGGGAAGACGGTGCCCTTACGTACCAAGGTAGGTTGTGTGTGCCTTGTGTTGATAGCTTGAAGGAAAAGATCCTTGATGAGGCCTATAATTCTTCTTATTCTATCCAACCCAGTTCCACCAAAATGTATAGGGGCTTGAGAGATGTGTATTGATGGGGAGGCACGAAGAGGGACATTGTCAAATTCATTTCTGGTTGCCATATTTGCTGACAAGTCAAAGCCGAACATCAAATGGTAGGTGGCCTTGTGTATTGATGGGGAGGCATGAAGAGAGACATTGCCAAATTTGTTTTTGGTTGCCATAGTTGCCAACAAGTCAAAGCCGAACATCAAAGGCCGGGTGGCCTAACCCAAGACATAGAGATTCCTACTTGGAGTGGGAAAAGATTAATATGGATTTTATGGTTGGGTTGTCCAAGACTAGAAAGGGTTTTGATTCCATATGGGTTGTGGTTGATAGGATGAAAAAATCGGCTTACTTTCTACCGATGAAGACTACATATGGGGTTGAAGATTATGCTAGGTTGTACATTCATGACTTGGTGACATCCATAGGTTTCCTTTGTCCATCATATTGGACCATGGTGCACAATTCACTTCACACTTTTGGAGGTCTTTCCAAAGAGGTCTTGGAACTAAGATAAAGCTTAGTATGGCCGTTCAGAGAATCTATTTCGGTTGTAAATGAGTTTCTTGATGTCTTTCCAAATGACCTTCCCGGTATTCCTCCCGAAAGGGAGGGTCTTTCACCCTGAAACGTATGGCCAATCCAAAAGCACTATCCAAACGCTTGAGGACATGCTTAAGGCTTGTGTATTGGAGCATAAAGGTAGTTAGGATGATCATCTTACATTGACTGAGTTTGCATATAATAATAGCTATCATTCTAGTGTTGGTATGGCTCCTTTTGAGGCTCTCTATGGTAGACGTTGTAGATCACCGGTAGGGTGGTTTGAGTCACGACCCAAGCCTAGGGCCTAGACGTGACACGACACATGGGAAACTCGAAGGGACCCCAAGCAAGCCTTTTAACCTATCATTACACATCGTTGGTCGCAGAAGCAATAAAGTATCAATAAAATATTGTAAATAGGGATAACCAGGGCTAAGGGACATCTATCATATCATAAAATATCATAGAGTCAAAAGAGTCAAATCTTAAAGCCTCAATACATATATTGTCCAACAACACCTCTAAACATAGAACTTACCAGGGGCCAAGACAAGCAACCGGGCTCACCCTCATAGTCAAAATATATGATAAAGAAAGAGAGTCATAATACATAATATAAGAGCATGAACATTGTTCCTAGATGGAGGACTCACCAACTAGCTTGAGAGAAAGATCGAACTAGCCATGTGGAGGAGGACGATTAACATAATTGAAATGCATCGTTATAAGCAAAGGATAGGTGTAAAATCAATATGACATGCATAATCAATGCTTAAGGTAAAACATGCTTGAGAATCATGATCAAGGAATGTGAACTCAATATGGAATACATACTCAAACCCTTCTTACTAACCTTTATGAAATGGGCCAAATGACCCCCACTCGCCTTACAGTATAACCTTTTTGGAGAGTGCTACCAATAACCCTACCATATGACATAGTATTTTTCATAGGTAGTATAAGACGTCTTCTACTTTACAATAAAATTTTTGGGTAGGAGTCGTGATTCATTCTACCTTATGGCATGGCCTTTTCGATAGAATGTCCACACCATACGATATGATCTTTTCGATGGAAACCATTGGTCTTTCTACCTTAGGGCATGGCCTTTTTGATAGGGTGTCCATACCATATGATATGATGTTTTCATTCCATACGGCATGGCCTTTTCGGTGGGATGCCCATACCTTACGATATAATCTTTTTGGTAGGAACCATTAGTCTTTGTACCTTACCGTATAACCTTTTCAGCAGGAATCATACAACTAGCTCATCAAACTATTACATTTCAAGCAACAAGGGAGGGCCTTCTCCATTTTCTCAAAAGCACAACAAACATGGGAACCCAACAATCTACTTGCAACACCATAGGTACTTGTACTAGTAAAATCATGTAATTTAAGAGTGAAATCATGCTAGAAAAATCAATGTAGAACCATCAATAACTACTTGGTAACACCCTCAAGAAATATACATCAATACCCTTCATCAAATCTCATAATAGATCTTAGATTTATAGCTCAAAACATGCTAAAACAACCATAATTTCATGAATCCCCAACATAGTGTGCAGTGAAATTCATAATAGATAAGACCTATGAATAAATCAACTTTAAATCATGCAATTTTAGGTAAAAGAGAGCTCAGGTATCATGGGTTAAAGGAACCCATGAAAGAAACCCACATACCTTGACTTTGGAGAATCTTTGAAGAAAATTGGAGATGGAGACTGGAAGCTTGTTGAGGACCATAGGATCCAGATGAGTTTTTGAGACTTGAATTTAGGAGATGAAATACTGGCTAAGTGTTTGAGTGAGTATTTGGGAATGTCTTGGATGATACGAGGGTGAAATAATGCTAAGTATAGGTATTTTCATGCATGGAAAGGCTTAGTCCCAAGATAAAAGTCTTGGATCGAACTTGAAAACTAGCACCAAAATAAGGCACTGGCACGTCGCGCCAGCAATGCGCCTACCTCACTAGAAATCTACATTTTGAAAATTGAAATTGTAATTCGTTCACTCTAAAATAGGGGTTAGACCCTTTTCCCACTCAATTTGACCCCCCTGAATAGGAATATGAAGTTGAATTTTTGAAGTAATGCATGAATTTTGAGATATATGGAAATTACAATTTCGGTCACTTTCGAAGCATATTTTCGAGCACTTTTTGGGGTCATTTCAATATCTCCCCCTTGGGAACATTTGTCCCCAAATGTCGAAGAAGCATATATAAGAAGAGTAACTATGAACAAATTAGCCCTAACAAAAATGTAAATATGCATTTAAAACACCATCTTCAAAATTTCAACATAAATGTCAAAAATCGTCACGAACTTGCTAACATGA
>DF359607.1:50444-72956 GCA_000787875.1 Solanum virginianum
AATATGGATTTTATGGTTGGGTTGCCCAAGACTAGAAAGGGTTTTGATTCCATTTGGGTGGTGGTTGATAGGATGACAAAATCGGCTCACTTTCTATCTGTTAAGACCATATATGGGATTGAAGCGTATGCAAGGTTGTACATCCATAAGATAGTGAGGTTGCATCGGATCCCTTTGTCCATTATATCAAATCATGGTTCACAATTCACTTCATACTTTTGGAGGTCTTTTTAAAGGGGTCTTGGTACAAAAGTACACCTTAGTATGGCCTTCCACCCTCAAACAGATGGCCAAGCTGAAAAGGATAATTAAAACCCTTGAGAATATGCTAAGGGCTTGTGTATTGGAGTTGAGGGGTAGTTGGGATGACCATTTTCTTTGATTGAGTTTGCCTACAACAATAGCTATCACTCTAGCATTGGTATGGCTCCTTTTGATGCTCTTTATAGGAGGTGATGTAGATCACTGGTTGGTTGGTTCGAGGTTGGAGAGGTAGCTTTATTGGGACCGGATCTGGTCATGGAGGCTCTTGAGAAGGTTAGGATGATTAGGGAAAGGTTTAGAACAACCCAAAGTCATCAAAAATCTTATGCCGATGTGGGAAGAAGAGACCTTGAATTCAAAGTGGGTGATTGGGCTTATTTGAAGGTTTCTCCAATGAAATTTTTGGTCTATTTTAGTAAAAAAGGGAAGTTGAGTCCAAGGTATGTTGGTCCTTATGAGGTATTGAAGAGGGATGGCAAGGTAGCTAATGAGTTGAAGTTGCCAAGTGAAATGAATTTGGTTCATCCGGTATTTTATGTCTCTATGTTGATAGAATGTGTTAGTGATCCTAGTGCTATTATGCCTCTTGATGTTGTGGGTGTTGTTGAGGATAACTTTTCCACTCCACTCAATACTAAGGTACTAATTCTATGTTCCTTATGTAATTTCAAATCTTATGAGTCAACCCCTATGTCATTCATATGCATTCATGGTTAAGTTGGTAAGTTTATGATGATTTTACACTTATATTGAGATTTCAGAAGGGTGTTTTAAATGTAATATTGCATTCTTATTGGGGCTACTTTGTTTATGATCATTCTTATTTTGTACGTCTCTTTTACATCTGGGGGAAAATTTTTCCAAGGGGGAGATTTTGAAACGACCCCAAAAAGTGTCTAAAAATATACCTCAGAATGCCCAAAATTTTAAATTCCATTTATCTCAAAATCTGTGCGCAATAATGAAAATTTGACTTCATATTCTTGTTTATTGAGTCAAAATTAGGGCCAGAAGGGTGTAACCCCAATTTTAGACCAATCGAATCACAATTTCAAATTACCAAAATTTTAATTTCCAGAGACAATCAATGAGGCGCAGCTGTCGCGGATATGTAATAATTAGGCCTCCACGATAGATCCGCATCGCAGACATTTGTATTTTATTTCTAGTAATTTCTATCTTGGTCCAAGGCTTTGGAGTATTGGGCCTAAGTGTTAGCAACCATGTTTTTACCTAAACATTCCCCAATACTCACTAAAATACTTGGCCATATTTTCACACCCAAATTCAAGTCCCAAAACCCTCATCCAAAGCTAAGGTTTTGCTTCAAGGTTCTTCTTCAAGCTTTAAGTCTCAAACTCCAATCTTTACCAAGTTCATCTCTAAGCTAAGGTATGTGGACTTCTTTCATGGGCTCCTTTTACCCATGATAACCAAGCCTCCTTTTACTCAAATTGCATGATTTAAAGTTGATTTACAAATAGGTCTTGCTTATTATGAAATTCACTACACACTAATGATTTAAAGTTGATTTACAAATAAGTCTTGCTTATTATGAAATTCACTACACACAATGTTAAAGCTAAGTAAAGTTGTGATTGTTTTGCCATGTTTTGAGCTATAAATCTTTGATCTATTATAAGATTTGAGAAGGGGTATTGATATATATTGCTTGGGGGTCTTACAAGGTGTTTATTGATGGTTTTATAATGGATTTTCTTGCATGATTTTATCTCTATATTTCATGGTTTTATACTAGCATTACACACTCTCAAAGTGTTTGATAAAATGTTGGATGTGGTTTCTTGAGGAGTTGAAGGTCCAAAGCATGAGATATGATATGAATGGCTCTATGATGATGAAATGAGCTTGTATACATGATAAATTCTATATAAAGTGTTGCATTAGACCATGCCCAATTCGAGGGGTCTAAGAACCCGGATAATCTAGATTGGAGTTCGTACTCATCAACCTAGGAAGGGTTTGTACTTCTCTACCTTGTAATGGGGAAGCATCATCACTAACCTAGATGGGGGTTTGTACTTATCAAACTAGGGAAGGGTTTATACTTCTCTACTTTAGTGATGGGGCGGCATTATAACCAACCTAGATGAGGGTTAGTACTCGTCCACCTAAGTGATGGGGCGGTATCGTTACTAACCTACCAAAGGGTTATACATTTAGAAATCTATCTTGGTCTAATATACACATATGATATCCTATTTGAGCTGAGTTACTTACGCATGTTTTACATAAGCATTGATCATATATGTCATATTGTTATATTATGCCTATTGCCTATTGTTATGCATTTTGATTATGATGTATATCTCTTGTTGCATTGCATTCTACATACTTAGTACATTCAAACGTACTAACACATACTCTATGCCTACATGGTGACCAAGTTGATTACCCTCCTCCACATAGCTAGTTCGGTGCTATTCAAGAGAGTTGGTAAGTCCTCCACTTTGGGGGTCTTGGTCTCCTCCACTTTGGGGGCCTTGGTCTATGTTTCTTCTATTACTTTGTCTTGGCCCTGCTCTTATCTATGTATTAAAGGTCTTCGTTGGACATGTTATGTATCTATGATATTCGCTTGACTCTAGTCTCTTGACTATGATGATATGGAAGTGTTCTCCCTTAGCCCTGGTTTCCCCATTTTTTATCTTTTGATGCTTGATTTATTGCTTCCGCAACAAAGGATATGTAATGATGCTCTAAGAGGCTTGCTTAGGGCCCCTTCGGGTTTCCCTTACGCTTTGTCACATCTAGGCTCTATGCTTCGGTCGTGATAATGCTTTACATGGAAGGCAAGGGGTTGGTGAGGTACCCAAAGTTGTTATCGGTATGTTGAAAATCTTCGACTTTGATGTATATGCTTTGATTGATTCGGGTGCCACTCTTTCCTTTATTACCCCTTTTGTTGCTAAAAAGTTCCACGTTGACTCCGAGTTGTTGCATGAGTCATATGAATTCTCTACTCTTATTAGTGCCTCTATTGTTGCTAGGAAACTTTATAAGATTTGTCCTATTTGCATTTTGCATAAGTTGTTGCCTTGTGATCTTGTTGAATTAGACATGATAGACTTTAATGTCATTCTTGGGATGGATTGGTTGCATGCCTACTATGCTTATATTGATTGTAGAACCTATAGGGTCAAGTTTCAATTTCCTAATGAACCCTGTCATTCTTGGGATGGATTGGTTGCATGCCTACTATGCTTATATTGATTGTAGAACCCATAGGGTCAAGTTTTAATTCCCTAATGAACTCATCTTTGAGTGGGAAAGTCAAGATATGGTAGTCAAAGGTAAATTCATTTCATGCATTAAAGCTCGTAAGTTGATCTCTAAGGGGTGTCTTTATGATACTTGACCTATCTCCATTCCCTCTTTCCATATGGCCCGGGTAGAGTTGGAGTTAAAGGACAATTGAAAAATTTGTTTAAGAAAGGATTTATTAGTCCTAGTCAATCACCTTGGGGTGCTCCAATGTTGTTTGTGAAAAAGAAGGATGGGTCACTTAGAATGTCCATTGACTACCGACAACTCAATATTGTCATTATCAAGAATAGGCATCCTCTTCCAAGGATTGATGACTTGTTTGAACAATTGCAAGGGGTTAGCTTTTTCTCTATGATTGATCTTTGGTCCAGGCATCACCAATTGAGGATGAGGGAGTGTGACATTCCCAAGATGGCTTTCCAGACTAGATATAGGTAGTATGACTTTGTCGTGATGTCGATTCTTTCTTGACACCTTGCTGACTTAACCTTATTTGATAAAATATCCTGATATTGGCCCTGATCTATCCTTGAGCATGTGAACCTTAATTGAGGCTAAAAGCCTAAGTTGAGGGTGGCTACATTGGTGGCCCTGGTTTGAAGCATAGGTATTGTGTACTTCACCTTAGGCTAAAAGTCTAAGTTGAGGGTAACCCTTATTATGGTAAAGTAACAAAAATGATGTGTTTAGTTGGGGTGAAAAGAAAGAAAATGATTAATTATGAGTCGGGTGAAAAAAAAGAGTGCCTTGATCTGAAAAGATGAGCTTGAAATTAAAGCATAGCTGAAAAAGTGAAAGAAAAGCCCGGGAAAAGCTTGAAATGGTGGAATAAGGGAGGAATTAGTGAAATTGGATAGGTTGTGAAGGTGAAAGTGTTGGTAAGAATGGTTCAAGGATAACTTTTAGTCACTAAATGCCTAAAGTACAATACCAAAGCACCCTGAACCTATGTTACAAGCTGTTAAGTCCTAAAGTGATCCAAATCCACTTTGTGACCAAGCCGAAAAATGAGTATAGGGGCAAGCTTATGGTGTTAGTCATTTTGCATGGATTTCAATATTGAGAGTGAGAATGTTTCCTCAGTCCCTAAATTCTAAATGCTTTTGAGTAAGTGTATAAGACTTTTTTCTAGTGAGGGCATTTGCACTACTTGATTAGCATATGACTATACCAGTGATTGTGGAAGGTTGATGCTCCTTAGCTTATCATGGTTGGATTGCTAGCTTGAGGGCATTTGCACTACTTGATTAGCATATGACTATACCAGTGATTGTGGAAGGTTGATGCTCCTTAGCTTATCACAGTTGGATTGCCAGGTATATCATTGTGTCCTTGTATTACTGAATAGCCTTGAAATCCTGTTTTAAAAAAGGTAGTGGGTACCTAATCTTGAGGAGTTGATATATATGCCAAGAGTATAGTTGTTATGTATTTCTCTTTGTCCGTGTAGATTGAGTCATCTGTAATCTTGTTTTGAAAATGGTAGTGGGGTACCTAAATAAGAGGAGTTGATGTATATGTCATTAGTATAGTTGTTATGTATTTCTCTTTGTCTGTGTAGATTGAGTCATCGCTTAAGGACAAGAGGCTTCGTGAGTTGTCAGCATGGACCTGACCATTGATTGATCAAATTTTTTGGACTCTGAGGAAAGGATGAAGGCGTTTGCTTGAGACTTAGTTGATGATAGAGTCTAAGCAGATGATGCACGGGATGATGCGTTTGAGTTCTAAGTTAAGGGTGTCATATGCTGTCAAAATACAACACATTTGATGCCTAAAATAAGGGATTTTATGAGTTCTTAATGAGACTTTTTATAGTTTTTATGTGTTTTGGTGTTGTTCTTGTAGAAAAGTTAGGTTGACATAATTTTGGAGAAAAATTACAGATTTTACTGAAGCATAGGACATATGAGTTCATCTATGAGTCATAGCCCAAGCTACGAGTCAACGACTTTTTATAGTTTTTATGTTAATCTTGCAGAAAAGTTAGATTGGCATGATTTTGAAGAAAAGTTGCAGATTTTGCTAACAAGACCCCAACTATGACTCGCACGTCACCCTATGAGTCGTATCTGCAAGATGTCCCAACTACCAGCTATCTTTTCTGCATAATATTTAGAGTTAAAATGTGTACACTATAAATAGATTAAGTAGGGTTTTATTTGAGAAGAGTTAACACTGTTGAAATTGAGCCTTTATCTTTGAGCTCTAAAATATTCTCCCAAGAATATTTTTAGGGTTGCAACTTTAGATTATTATTTTCTCTTTGGAAACCCATTTTTGGGGGATTGCAAATCTTGTGCTACATACTTTGGAATTTATCAAGCTTGTGGGTTTGCAATTTGGGTGTCTTCACTTTATTTGGTGTGGTAAAATTCTCAACTATGTCTATTGCTTGCATTTTTGTGTATTTTATCTTAGCCATAAGTAGCTAAGCACCCACAACTTGGGGTTGTGGAAACCATGGGTAGTTGACTTGAATGACCTAGGTTTTGTGCATTTCTATGATTGGAATTTTGCATGTATTGTCTATTTCCTTTCCTTATTAACGTTGTTTGGTGGTGGCCAACACCAAACGCTGCCTACTATCATGATCCCAACCAAGGTAGTGACGAATAGAAAAAAGAAAGTAGATGACAAGATTCGGTTGATGTGTTCCCCATCTAATCGACCAAACCTGACTAAGGGGAGATTGACTAGGACAATAGGTAACGGTTAGTTGGCACGCCATGGTAGCCGACCAAGTGCCGTGGTGAAATTTGACTTTCTCCTTCTCAAGAGGTAGGACAATAGGTAACGGTTAGTTGGCACGCCATGGTAGCCGACCAAGTGCCGTGGTGAAATTTGACTTTCACCTTCACAAGAGGGCTGGAAGAAGCTAATTTATCTTCCTGCATGTGATTCACCAATTATAGTTATGTTATCTAGGGCGTTTGAGTCAACGAACCATGGGGAATGCAATTCCCAAGTTGTCCCCAAATTTGAGTGTTTTCTCGCATTCTAGTTAGTGTTTATTTTATCTTTGTTTTTGAACCACAACCCCCCCCCCTCCAATTTAGAGATTATAGTTATTGATACTAGAAATGATTAATAGTGAATTCTTGTAGTCAAGCCCTGTATTCCTTGTGAATTCGACCCTTACCTCGGTTAGGTTAATTACTGATAGCGACCGCTTTCTTATTGGAGCGTGACTATTATCACGCAGGTCGATGTATTATTTTCGTTGGTTTTTCTATTTCGGCCAAGGGCATTGAGGTCATAGCGCCATGCCCACTTAAACGTGAAATCTCTCTTACTTAGCCATTTTTTTTCAACTCTATAGCTCACAAAACTCTCTCTCAAACCTCTCTAAGACTCTATCAATTTTCTCATTCAAATCTAAGGATTTCAACTCAATTTTGGGACTCAAGGACTCATTTCAATCTCTTAGTCTACTTCAAGTTTGCCTCAAGGTATTCAAGGTATAAGGTATGTCGGTCTTCATCCATGGGTCCTTTCTGCCATGGAGCCCAACCTTTTCTTTTCATAAAAATTGCATGTTTTCAAGTTATATTACCTATGGGTATCTCTTATTATGGATTATGAATATAAATTATTGTCAAGATCCAAGCCTAGGGCCTAGACGTGACACGACACATAGGAAACTCAAAGGAACCCCAAGCAACCCTCTTAGCACATCATTACACATCCTTAAGAGATAGTAAATGGGTATAAATGGGACTAAGGGACATCTTTCATAACATTATAGAGTCAAGAGAGTCAAAGCTCATAGAATCAATACATATCTTTTCCAACAACACCTCTAACATAGAACTTAGCAAGGGCCAAGACAAACAATAGGGCTCACTCTAATAGTCAAAATATACAATAGATAATCCAAATAGATAAGATATAATCCAAACATAAACATGAGAGAGGATAGATATTGTCCCTAGGGTTGAGGACTCACCAAAAGCTAACTTGAACAATCCATCTAGCCACGTAGAGGAGAATCAATAAGGGCTCCAGTTCCTACATGATGATATCATATAGGCATAGAGTATGTGTTGGTACATTTGAATATACTAAGTATGTAGGATGCAATATAAGAAGAGATAGGAAACATAATCAAAATGCAAAATCATAGCAAGAGATAGTGTATTACCAACATGGCATAAATGAACAATGCTTGGAGAGAAACATGTTTGGAAAATAATCATACTTATACAGCTTGTTTAACCCAATAAGGTGACATGCTTAGACCATCCAAATACCTTGTACTAGAGGGTGAGGGATATAGCATGAGTCATAACCCCTTCTAATAGGTAATAGGTAGTACATGAGATAATGAATAGCACATGAGGGTATAAGGTAATATAGGTCATAACCTCTATATGTGTGCATGAGATGATACACAACCTTACATCGCATATGAGGGTAAGGTGTACCATATAGTTCATAACCCCTTCATATGAGAATATTGTATAACTTCAAATCATACACGAGGGTAAGGAGTACAACATAGTTCATAACCCCTTCATATGAGAATATTGTATAACTTCAAATCATACACGAGGGTAAGGAGTACAACATAGTTCATAACCCCTTCATGTAGATATGAGTAAGTAAGTAGCATTGATTCATGCATAAGGGTAAGATGGCAACATAGTTCATAACCCCTACACGTAGAAATTGGCCTTGTACTAGAGGGTGAAGCATATAACATAGTTCATAACCCCTTCTAGTATGCTTCATAATTCATAAGAGCATAAACCTTAGCATAAGGACTCCATAACTCAACAACCATTCCCAAGAACACAATGAACATGAGAGCCCAACACTTCACTTGCAATACCATAAGTGCTTTACATGATTTAAACACACACAGACACACGCACACATACACACACACACACACACACATATATATATATATATATATATATATATTTCATCACCATAAGCCACTTGACTCATAAACCATGCAATAGACCACCAATAACTTAAGAACCCTAATCTGAATATTTCATCAAACACTTGGTGGGTGTGTAGTGCTAGTGTAAAATAATGCAATTCAAGAGTGAAATTATGCTAAAAAATTCAATGTAAACCATCAATTAATACTTGGTAACACCCTCAAGAAATATACATCAAAATCCTTCATCAAAACTCACAATAGATCTTAGATTTATAACTCAAAACATAGTAAAATAATAATAATTTCATGGAACCTAAACATAGTATGTAGTAAAATTTATAATAGATAAGACTCATGAGTAAATCAACTTTAAAGCATGCAGTTTTAGGTAAAAGAGATCTTGGGTATCATGGGTGAAAGGAACCCATAAAAAAAACCCACGTACCTTGACTTTGGAGAATCCTTGAAGAAGATTAGAGATGGAGGCTTGAAGCTTAAATGAGAACCTTAAGATCCGGATGAGTTTTAAGACTTGGAATTTGGAGATAAAATATTGTCTAAGTGTTTGAGTGAGTATTTGGAAATGTCTTGGATGATATAAGGGTGAAATAAGGTAAAATATAGGTATTTTCATGCATAAGAAGGCTTAGGCCCAAGACCCAAAAGTCTTGGACCGAACTTGAAAACTGGCACTAAAATAAAGCACTGGCGCATCGCGCCATCAATGCGTATACCTCACTAGAAATTTCTCACTTTGAAAATTGAAATTGTGATTCATTCGCTATAAAATCAGAGTTAGACCTATTTCCCACTCAATTTTGCTCCCTGAATAAGAATATGAAGTCAAATTTTTTATATCAAGCACGAATTTTGAGATATATAAAAATTACAATTTCGGGTACTTTCGAGGCACATTTTCAGGCACTTTTTAGGATCATTTCAATTATGTTGGGGTTTAATGAGGTATGGATTGATTATGCATGAATATATATTTCAAGCTTATTCCATGAATTAATTTTGTCTATTGAGACTATGCATATTTTGAGCTAACTATGAACTATTATGAGTTTTTGTGATGGATTTCAAAGTACCCTACATGAGGGTTTTACTACTATGTTAGTGGGTTGATTTGTATGATGTTTACTCATCTTATTTCACTCTTGAATTGCATGATTCTGAACAAGTATCATGAACCTACCATGTGTTTGATAAAATGACATGACAAGAATTCTCAAGTTATTGATGATCTATTACATGATGTAAAAGTCAAGTGACTTAATGATGATTAAGGGCTTTCAAGTATGTAGTAAATTCGTGAAAAGTATCTATAATGTTACAAGTATCAAGTTAAGCCCTATTGCATGATTTTTACCTCTTGTGAGCCATTCATGTTAAAGCAAGGGTTTATGTATGACTATAAACTATTCTCGTGTTCAAGTTAGGCTCACTATTAGAGGTCAAACATGTTTAGGAGCTACTCATTTCATATTTCATGTTTCCCATAGGTTATTGGACTTATGATTATTTCAAGTATTCCATGGGATTAGACTTAGCACTGATGGATTAGATGTTGGCATAGACTATGTTCAAGGGTCCATTCTCCTTTCCTCAAACTATATGCCACCATAGGATTATAATTATTACCCTTTCTATTCTAGTAGATCCATCTAGTGCACTTTATCATGAAATCTTTTCCAAAATGGGTCATGTTCCCATAAGGAAGGTTACTTCATATGAAATGGATCATGTTCCCGTAAGGTGAAGTATGGTTTACCTTGGCAAGTAGACCACCTATTTACCGATGAGGGGTAATCATCGGGATTCCAAATTGTAGCTTGCTTGGTCTTACTCATGTCGGTTAAGATCTCTTCCCACATATATATGATATATTATGTAAGTTGAATGATTTATAAGTATATCTTGCTATAACATTGATTATGCATGCCATATTGAGGTTATATATATCCATTGCTCATGATTATGCATTTCGAATATATTGGCTTATGTCTTTGTTGCATTGCACCACGCATACTTAGTGCATTCAAACGTACTAACGCATATTCTATGCCTACATAATATTACCATGTAAAAATCAAAGCTCCTTTTGATCATCCTTCTCCATGTGGTTAGCTTGGTACTTTGAAGAAAAAAATTGGTCAATCCTCAAGTCCGAGGATAATATTCAAATTACTTTTGCTATGTTGAGACTTCTTTGTGTTGAACACTTGTTATTTTGAGGGTGAGCCTAGAAAGTATCTTGGCCCCTGCTTTATTCCAAATAGAGGTTGTTTTGGATACTATAATGTATTTATGGTATGAGTTTGACTCTTTTATTGCTTTTATGAATATTAAGGCTTCCCTTAGTCCCGCTTCCCTTTTTATTTTATTTTGTAATGCTTAATTTGCTTCTGCGACCAAGGATGTGTAATTTATATGTTAAGAGACTTAGTTGGGGTCCCTTTGGGTTCCCCATTCACCGTGTCACATCTAGGCCCTAGGCTTGAGTTGTAACAATTATCATCCATTGAGGAATGGGGCGAAGGATATTCTGAAGACACCATTCTGGATTGTATAGCCATTATGAGATTCTGGTTATGCCTTTGTGGCGGACCAACACTCCTATTGCGTGTATAGATATGACACCTTGTGTGTATAGGTCACATTTGTTATGATGGACCTATTGAGGGGCCTACTTGCTAGGATTTGATCTGGTAAGTGCTATATTACTATGATTCACCTGATAGATACTAAAATTGATGGATCTTGGCCGATTGAGGTTGTATATTATGGGTTAGGCTATTGAGGCTAGTTATGAGTTGTATGATATTAATTTATTATAATTTTGATTATCTGATTTTGGGTTCGGCGGGTATTTGATTGGTATTGTTTTACCTTCCCTGCTTGTGGTACCACTTGCGACTGAATGATAATATCTACTAAGAATTGTGACTGAGAATATGATATAAACATGTATATGGTGGAATATATAAAGAGTCTGTCGCTATTTAATATATTGAATATTTGATGTATTTTTGAATATCTGACGGTCATTAAGTATATTGATAATTAGTATGTGATTATTTGTTATATTCCTGGATATCTTCTGTCATGTTGAAACTACTTATGATCGGTACGTCAATAATTTGCTATATTGGGATATTACTTTGACTATTTACTATACTTATGATTTGCTATTATTGTGAAGATCGACTGACTGAAAAGTAAAGGAAGGCTAAAATCCCACGTGTAAATTTGATTATATTAGCTATTGTCTGCAATTATTTTAACATCTATTAGCCTATGAGTCCAACCATGATTAATCTGTATAGAGTGTTTGTATAAGGGAATAGGAAACATGGTAAAAATCATATGTGTGGAATATGGTTACAACTGTGAATCATTGTGACTATTTAGATATTTGCTAGTGCTTTGAGGGAATGTCTACATAGCTTGTTGATTTTTTGTTACATTTGAGCTGATTGAGGTGATAATATGAGTGATTGATCATTCAAGATTCCTTGAAGATCGCTATAATGATTCTCTGTTACATATAAACAGGTTGTCATACTTAAGTAGTTGGGATTGTCAGAACTGGTAATGTGGTTTGGTTGACATGGTAACCTTAGCCCTTGATATATTGGGCCATTTGCGATTCTAATGCCTGTGATACATAAGTTAGTGTTGCCTTCGGCATATTCAGGTTTGCACCTCATATCCCATGTATTAATGTTGCGCCATTATATTTTAGATGAGTCACATGTGCATCAGTATGATTTAGTTGAGTTAGATGACCGTCTGACGTTTGTTGAGGAGCTGGCAACTATGTTCACCAGGGTAGTTGTGTTCTAGGGCTATACTAGTGGTTGAGATTCAGTGGCGCCATTGACTGGTCAAAGAGCCTACTTAGGAGTTAGAGACAGACATGTAAGAGTAGTATCCCGACCTATTTGCTTCTGCAGGTATGCCCTTATTCTTACTTTTGTGGATGAAAGTTCTTTTAGTGGGAGATATTGTAATGAACCTCTAAGTCATTTTTGTGATCCTATAAATATTTTATTAGTTTGATCATTTGAATAATGACCTCAGGATATTGATGACTTATTGACTTTGATTGTTCAATTATTAGGCAAAACATTTTATATTTTAAACTGCTTTTCGAGTTAAAACATATATTTATAATTGTAAGATGAACTTTCAGGTGAAGTCCTACTAAACGGCTTTAGAATAGAATAATTGTAACATGAACTTTTAGGTAAAGTCCTAGTAAATAAATTAGGAGTAGAAATTTGACGGTTCCTTCAGCTCTGGAATGACCAAATTAGGCTAGGAGCATGTTCAATGCAATTATATTGGATTTTGGAAATTTAGCTACTAGAACAGGTCCATAGTTGACTTTAGTCAACATCCTTAGTGAACGTGCCCAAATGGGAATTTTGATAGCACGATTACCTCCAGAACATCGAGTTTGATCTAGAGGGACCTTTTGTTTGATTTTTAAGGATTCTGAATGCATTTTGACCCCTTTGATAGTTTTTGATATTGGGAAATAGGACCCATATTGGAACAAAACAACCTCTGATGGAAATTTTGACTACACTATTGAGTTTGGAATGTCATTTTTTATTGTATATCATATATGGATTGTATTTTTTTGACTTTTGATGAGGCCATAGCATCAAAATTAAGTTTGAGCAGCTATTGAAAAATTAAAAGACAACGCATATATGGCCCAACAAGGGGTGCCACAAGGCAGAGGCGGTGGCAACACCTATAAGTTCATTTTTGAGAAGGTAAAGGAGACGAACTTTAAATAGTGATAAGGAATATATACCCTATTTTAGCGATTTAAAAGGCTAAATTGTACAAATTTTTTGAGGAATGTCATAGGGACCTCAAATTTTAGATCATCACACATTTTGAGGTAAAAATCATTGTTTGGCAATATATATTATCATAAATTGCCATAAACATTGAGTTGTGATATCTTGACCATTTTTTATTGGAATTAAGTGAAATTTGAGTCTAGATTATACTACCTTTCGAGATTTACACTGTGGTATATTCAAATTCTATTGGTTTGACCATATTCTTGAGTAAATTTATGAGGATGCTACTGTACATAACTTTTTTTAATAAGAAATGTAACTTTTGGGGTTGTCTCATTGTTCTAAGTCTCATTTTAAGCTCAATTTTTAGATATAGACTTGACGGGACATAAAGGTTGTTTTATGGGGGTTGGTTTGGTATTTCAGGCCTAGGTCTAATTTTTCTCATTTTAGTCACAATTAATGTATTTTTCCTCATTACTTGAGATATTACGGTCAAAATAGCCGTATTTATGTTGTGATTCATGTTTCGACACCTGAACAACATTTGAAAGCTGTCGGGTAGGATAAAGCTCACATGGACTAATTTGGAACATTTAGATTCACCTCCTAGGTGGTCTAGTCTTCCCTTACCTTTAAGCTAAGAGGAAATGTATCTGTATTGGGAGCCGGTTGTTGTTAGATGTTCTGAGTAAGATAAGCATATATGTTATTGAGGTTGAAATTATCATTTGGATTTTGTGTTACCTGTATCTATTATGTTAGCTGATATAGATGTTGTGTGGACCGTAGGTACTTCTGGTAAGGGTTGTGATGAGTGCATAACTTGCACTCATTTCTCACTCTTTTCTTATGATTTTGTGTTGTTAATTTTATAACTTGAGGTTAATTATGCTAACAATGGTGTATGATTATAGGGACATATCTGGTAGATTTGGCTTCACTGAGAAGAATGGAAGAGGGAGTTGAATTGGAGCCAAGAGAAGCTAAAATGCATAAAATGGTACCTGGCAGTTGATACACTCTGCAAACGCGACTGTCAGTACTTGGATTATGGATCTGTGGCATGCAGTGAAGCGTGAACGCGCTAGGTATAGGCGTAAAAGCGGAGCACAACAAAATACAACCTTTGCGATCGTGAAATATTGAGCGTGATATCCAGGAATGTTGCAGTATTTAATGTTGGGGCAGTTCAAGAAATTCACCATTCTTAGTTCCAAAAAATGATATAAACGCACTCTTAACCCTTGTTCTTGATTATACTAGATACAAGAGAAAATTCATACATCTTTGAAGAAGAAAATCATACTTTAGTGTAGATTTTAGTTTAGAGGGATGATTTAGAGCAAGTTTTCTATAAATTCATGAGTGGATTGAAGAGTGTGGGCTTCATTTGTATTTATCCTTCACTCACTCTTTCTTTCCTTGTTCTTAAATGCTAAATTTTTAAATTTAATTGAAGCTTGGATGTTAATTTACATATGGGTCTTGAATATTTCTCTTGCTTTCATGCTTAGTTGATAATTTTCTTGCAAAATTATGAGGGTTTCTCCCAAATTGCTTTAATAGTTTGAATTGGTTTATGGGTTCATATATATCTTCTTGTATAACTTATTTGAGGTAGCTACTTGAATCTAGCTTAGATTTTCAATTATTGCTTTAGGAAGTGTAGTTGAGGCTGAAGAATACATGATAGTCATTGGCTTATGAGTTAAGAGCCTCAAAAGGGACTCAACAGCTAAGGTCTTAGGAGTTTTACTTTGAGGTGCTCAAGCCATGTGTGTCTTTAAGTGGCTTGTGTAAGAGGCCATAGTTAGCTCGTGCGAAATATCATTTGCCCTAGCCAGGGTTATTACAAGCAACCTAGCCTACCCATAGAGTTAAATGATGGGTTGATTGAGTTTTGATTGATTCCCATACCTCTATCCTTGCTCCCTAGCTTCGTTAATCCTTACCCAATTGTTTATTAGGAGTAGTTGTTAGCTTAGTTTCTCCTCATTTTAGTTAGAACTCTTGCTTGGTACTTACTTATCTAGTCAAATATCTAGCAGGCATAGGTCCTTGTTCACCTTATTCACCGACACATTGCTCCCCGTGAGATCAACCCCAACCTCTAAAGTTGGGTTATTATGTTGATGACGACCGCCCTGCTTTTTCTGAGTAGCCAAGTGGAACGACCCAAAAAATGGCGCCGCTGTCGGGGAATAATAGGTGTATTGAGTTTATTTAGGTCTTGTAGTTTACTTTTTTTTATTTGATTGGTGATTACTTCTATTTGTTTGCTTTTTTTTCCCTTTGTTATATGGCTAATAGTGATGAACTCTTGCTTGATGAATGTAAGCCCTTTTTCTATCTCCTTTAGAGTACTACATTTCATGATGAGCAAAATGATGTTGAGGTTGTGAATAGGGACGAGAGTGTTGTAAGTCAAGAGCGGTTCACTGAACTTGAGTCTTAGACTTGTCCAAGAAGTGGCTCAAAGACACCAATTACTTAACATGAGGGATGATGAAACACCCCTCATGTGCTTCGGAATGCCATATATGCGTATTTCTTTAATATCTCAAAAATCATCCATGATTTCAAAAATCTGACTTTATATTCTTGTTCAGAGGGTGAAATTTTGTGGGAAAAGGGTAGCCCCAAATTTTAGAAGGCCCATAGTGAAAAATAATTTTCGGAATGGGGGTCGAGGCAGTGTGCCTGCGCGCCCGTAGTGCGATGTGCATGGGGTGCGGATTAGCATTAATTTGAAGTGTTCGTTTGGTCTGTGTCGCGCCTAGGGCACGAACCAGTGTAAATTTTCCCTCAATTTTCTAGTTTCATCCAAGGGCATTTGGGTAATAACTCAATGCCCATTTAAACGTGAAACCGTCTTTCTTTGGCCATTTTCAACTCTAGAACTCACAAAACCCTCTCAAAACATCTCCAAAATATTATCAAATCCCCCATTCAAATTTAAGGATTTCAAGAGTAAGTTTTGGAATTCAAAAACCCAACACAAACCTCAAGTCTTCCTCAACTCATTTTAAGAAAATCTCAAGTTTAGGTATATGGGTTTCATTCATGGGTTGCTTCTTCCCATGAAGCCAAACCTCCTCGCTTTATCAAATTTTATGATTTTAATGTTAGATATTTTATGGGTAAACTTGTTTATGCATTATAAATTTGATTAGAGTTTAGATTCTACAAGTGTTGATTAAATATGCATGAATATTTATTGAAGCAATTTTTATGAGTTGATTTACACCTATTGAGGTTATGCATGACATGAATTATGAGACTATGAATGATGGTGAAGTTTTAAGATGGTTTTCATGATACCTAAATTAGGGATTTTACTACTATATAGGTGGGTCGATTTAATGACTTCATATCAAGGTGATTTTACTCCTTTATGTTCCTAAATTGCATGATTTTAAGCATGTGAAAGCATATCCACCATGTTTTAGTAAGTTGCATGATTTTAAGCATATGAAAGCATACCTACCATGTTTTGTTGATGGAAGGCTATTGTATGAATTGCAAGACAAGTATTTTATGATAAGTTATGGGCTCCCAAGCATGTGTTGAACTCATGAAAGGTTCCTGTGATCTACAAGTGAATTATTGAGCTCTTATGCTATGTTTTATACTCTTGTGAATTGTGAAGCCTACTAGAGGGGTTATGAACTATGTTGTATGCCTCACCCTCTAGTATAAGGCAAATGTCGACATGAAGAGGTTATGAACTATGTTGTATGCCTTATCCTCATGTACGAATTAATGCTATGCAACATCTTATGCTTACATGAAGGGGTTATGACATATGATATACCTCCACCCTCATGCAGTAACCAATACATACTAGAAGGGGTTATGACCTATGCTATATTCTGTACCCTCTAGTACAAGGTATTTGGATGAGCTATTCATGTTACTTTCTTATGTTGAACAATTTATGCAAGTATGATTATTCTCAAGCATGTTTACACCTAAGCATTGATCATACATGTCATATTGAGCTTATGTCTATCGATTATGATTATGCATCTTGATTATTATGCTAATGATCCTTGTTACATTGTACCCCACATACTTAGTACATTTCAAGTACTAATGCATACTCTATGTCGACATGATATCCCCATATAGGAACCGGAGCTCCTAGTGATTCTCCTCTTCCTCCACGTGGCTAGCTGGGTCTTTGAAGTTAGCTTTTGGTGAGTCCCCATATTCAGGGACAATATCTATCTTCCTTCATACATATGTTAAGACTTTATCTTATATTTTGGATACTTATTTATGAGGGTGAGCATGGGAGATGTCTTGGCCCCCATACTATCTACTAGTAGAGGTGCTATTGGATATTCAGTTGGTTTGTATTAATGAGCTTAACTCTTCTTATGATATTGTTATCTCCTCTTACGTTATTGTTATTATAAAAGACTTTCCTTAGTCCCACTTCTCTTAGACTCTATTATTATTGTTGTATTATTTTTCTTCCGCAACCAAGGATGTGCATATGATATGCTAAGAGGTTGTTTAGAGTTCCTTCGGGTTCTCCATTCGTCGTGTCACGTCTAGGCTCTAGGCTTTGGTGGTGACAGATGATCACAAGAGCTTGCTTATTGCTAGAGGTTATGAGTTATTGGACCAGTTTGAATGGGAAGTTGATGTTTTAGAGGTCGACTTAAAGCTGAGCAATAAAGTCAGTGAGGCCCCTAGCTCAAAGGTGATCAACTTTGAGTTGGAGTCTCAAGAAGATGGAGTGGAGCTTGATATGGAAGAGATATAGGGCTAATGCATGCCATCAAGCCTAATAATCATCAAAGAGGCAAAAATTGAGGAAATGATACTAAAGTTACAAGAGCAAGCCATAGAAATCTTAGAAGAAAACTTTGGTTCATTTGAAGTTAGGAGTGTTGCTCATTTGGAGGTCACAAGATGTGAAGTTCAATTTGAAGAAGGCCTCTTGACACTTCTATGGTTATCCAAGGAACCTAAAAGGAAAGTCGATATTAAGTTGGGTAGTCAATTTAAGTCCTCAAAGTGGAGAGACCGGTAGAAAAAGTTAATGGTCTCTCATCACCCTCCTCATGTACTCAAATGGCAAATTATCTTGAAATTGGGGAGAAGATTCATTACCTCAAAGTGGAAACACAAATGGGTGGTGAACAAGTTTTATTCATATTTTAATAAATTCTTGTATTTTATTAGAGTATCTTCTTGATTTTCATTTTATATTTTTAGCTAACCTTCACAATTTTCAAGTCTTTGGTAGTGGCATTGTACATGTTTTGAAGTGTCAAGATGATTGGAGTTGAGGAAATGGGTGGAAACACCATTAAAAATTACAAATGGATGAAAACAGGATTTTTTTGATCGTATTTTAGGGCCCAAGATCGCCCACTGCATAAGGACAGATCGCCTAATTAGGCCTGGGATCACCCAAAGTTACAGAAACTTGGCCCAATTCTGGCACTCCATAAAGCTCTATGAAGGTGGTCTAATTCTGCGAACATAGATGTGTGGATTTAATGATATGGCATGATCGCGCTTACCTTTTGCAAAGGCAGAATACTGCATGGGTATCCAGAATAAAAAGATAAGTCATTGGTGCCTTTGTCTGATACATTCAAAAAAAGAAGATCATGGACATGGAATAAAAATCAAATGTGAGGTAAACAATTCCTTTACAACTTTGGTTCTCATATGTCTTCAAGGAATAGCTCAAGTCCTCCTTCTTCATCCTTTATGGTTCCTCATTCAAAGGTATGTTCATCTCATTCTACCTTCTCTCCTATTTATAGTTGAGAATCTGTGTAGCTATGAAACTCCATGACATGGGTACGACCTCTTTGCTAAATCTTTCGTCATGGTCATGAAGTTTGACGCCTAGATGATCTTATATATCGTTATCTTCCAAGTTCAACTTTTTTCTACTATGTTGCCGCACTTTTAGGTAATTTAGGGAAAGATTCTGTGCCTAAATGCTAGAAAATAAAATAGATTTAATGATAACCTATTGTTTGTTGTTTTGGGTAGTGATTGAATGTTGTTGGGGATATATTTGGGGCTGATGTTTGTCAAAACAGGGCTATGAATGTATGTATGTCATGTGTTTGACAAAATGCCTCTACAACATCTGAAATGTGATATCGGTTACTGTTGCTCTCCTCAAATACGGACACTGCACCACTATCGGACTGTTCTAGGTAACTTCCACGAACGCAGATAACTTACCGCGAACGCTAAAGCTTGAAATGCCTTGAACTCTATGAACGTGCAAAAGTGATCATGAAAAGATGTCACCTAAGTTACACCTCCTTTTTTAGGATAAAGCGGTCATTGTCAAGAAATAAAACCTAACCAAGGTTAGGGTCGAACCTAAGAGAATACGTAGAGTCAAGAAATTCAATTACTGCAATTTGTGTAGTTAACTGACTTACTTCCCCAAAGGGGGGGTTTGCAGTAATCAGTGGAAACTAAATCTAACTAACACAAGAGTGAAATCAATATGGAGAGAAACTAAGGTATTCTGTTCCCCATGATTCCCTAACTTAGTATCATTGGATAACCTAATTCTTTTCTAGTATATAGCATGCAGGATGATAAGTTAAGTTCGCCAAACCTTTTGGTCAAAGGCGAGAGACGAATTGTACTATATGAACTGGCCTATCTCCATAGTGTGCATTACAAACCCTTACCTGTTAGTCCAAGTATAACCTTCCTTTGGGCCAGTTTGGTTGATTAGATGAGAACATATCAATCGAATTCGTTTAATTAATCTTTTTTCCTATTCATTACTACCTTGGTCAAGTCAGTAACACTAGGTAGGTTCTTGTCATGACCCAAGCCTAGGCCTAGACGTAACACAGCACATGGGGAACCCGAAGGGACCCCAAGCAAGCCTCTTAACATATCATTACACATCCTTGGTCATAGAAGCTATAAAATATAATAAGAGATGGTAAATAGGGACAATGGGGCTAAGGGACAACTTCCATGTCATAAACATCAAGAGTCAAGAGAGAGTCAAAGCTCATAACCTAATATAAAACATGTCCAACAAGACCTCTAAAACTTAGATACTTAGCGGAGGCTAAGACAAGCTATCGGGCTCACCCTCATAGTCAATGTATATATAAAAGAAAATAGTATTGAACCATAGTATGAGATCATAAACATCATCCACGAAATAGAGGACTCACCAAAGAGCTTGAGAGAAGTCGTACCAGCTGTATAGAGGAGGAGGATCAAGTGGGGCTCCGATTCCTACGTGGTGACATCATGAAGGCATAGCGTATGCATTATATTTAAATGTACTAAGTATGTCGGATGCAATGTAATGAGAGATAAGTAACATAATCGACATGGATAAGCGTAGGCAATGAGTAGCATATAACAATATGGCATGATCGTCACACCCTACCACCCTTGGTAACCGAGGTACAAACCCCTCAACATGATTATCAAGGTATAAACCCCCCTCCCCCTCCCTCCCTCTCCCCCAACATGGTTGGTGGATCATCGCACCCTACCACCCTTGGTGACCGAGGTACAAACCCCTCAACATGGTTATCAAGTTACAAACCCCTCGACATGTTTACCCGATGCGCAACCCTCGAGTAGGGCATGGTCACGTTCCAATACTATATAAAAGAAAACCAAATACATACATTCATTTCATCATCATATAGTCATTCCACTCATAAGACATGCATTGGGCCTTCAATTCTTCAAGATAACCATAACCGAATATTTTATCAAATACTTGGCAAATATATAGTGCTAGTGTTGTAACACCATGCAATTTAGGGATCAAGTCATGCAAGGACATCCAATGTAAAACCATTAATCAATACTTGGTAATACCCTCAAGAAATATACATCAAAACCCTTCATCAAATCTCACCATAGATCTTAGATTCATAGCTCAAAACATAGTTAAACAATAAAAATTTTATAAACCCCAACATAGTGTGCAGTGAAATTTATAATATATAAGACCTATGAGTAAATTAACTTTAAATCATGCAACTTTAGGCAAAAGAGAGCTTGGATATTGAAAGGATCCCATGAAGAAAATCCACACACCTTAGCTTTGGAGAATCCTTGAAGAAGATTGGAGATGGAGACTTGAAGCTTAAATGAGAACCTTAAGATCCGAATGAGTTTTGAGACTTGAATTTAGGAGTGAAATATTTGGCCAAGTGTTTCAGTGAGTATTAGGGAATGTTTTGAATGATATGAGGGTGAAATAAGGCTAAGTATAGACATTTTCATGCATAGGAATACTTAGGCCCATGACCCAAAAGCCTTGGACTGACTTGAACAACTTCACAAAATTAACACTAGAATGTTCCCCTGGCGCGTCACGCCTAGGGCGCGAATTGCTCACTGAAATTCGACATTTTGAAAATTCAAATTTTGATACAGTTGCTCTTAAATTGGGGTTAGACCCATTCTCTACTCAATTTGACTCCTTAAACAAGAATATGAAGTTAGATTTTTTAAATCACGTACAAATTTTGAGATATATGGAAATTACGATTTCGAGTACTTTCGAGGCACATTTTTGGGCACTTTTTGGGGTCGTTCCAATACTCTCCCTTGGGAACATTCATCTCCAAATGTCAAAGAAAGGTATGTGAGAGACATAAACATGAAAATTTCAGCCCAGATAAGGATGCTACAATGGACTTAAACATCATCTCAAAAATCTCAACATACATGTAAAATCATCATGAACTTGTCAATTTAAACATGAATGTATGCAAATGTCATGGGCTGAACTTAGAGTTGAAATCACATAGAAGGCTTAGATGGATACCTTACCCTTGAGTGAAGTAGAAAAGATAAGTATATCGCTTTTGTATGTCCGCTTCGGCCTCCCATTTAGCACTTTCAACTTATTGATTCCTCCAAAGGACCTTAATGGAAGCCACATCCTTGTTCCTCAACCTCTTAACTTGTCTATCCAAAATCTGAATTGGAACCTCTTCATAGGTCAAATTGTCTTTAGCAACACCCACAACATCAAGGGCCACAATAGAGTTAGGGTCTCCCACACACTTCCTTAACATGGACACGTGAAAGATTAGATGAACCAAATCCATCTCACTAGGAAATTCCAACTCGTAAGCTACTTTGACAATCCTCCTCTTCACCCTATAAGGACTCACATATCTTGGACACAACTTACATAGCGTATGCATTATATTTAAATGTACTAAGTATGTCGGATGCAATGTA
>DF359606.1:4218-14508 GCA_000787875.1 Solanum virginianum
GGGACTTCATGTCTAGAATAAACGGCGTATAGCAAACAAGTTCAAGTATAGGGCAAATGCGTATCGTGCGAAAGTTGGACCACTCGGATTATCAAGTCGCGCCCACCAAGAATGTATTTTGGACTACTCGGATTATCGAGTCGCACCCACCAAGAATGTATTTTGGACCGCTCGAATTATCGAGTCACGCCCACCAAGAATGTATTTTCAAAAGGGTTTCGAGGAACAAATATGGGTCTAGTTCGCAATTGGAGTTAAAGCATTATTTGTACCAAACTATTCATATGCACAGATAATGGGTCTAGTTCGCAATTGGAGTTAAAGCATTATTTGTACCAAACTATTCATATGCAAGGACAAAGTCATATCATAATGCATACAAGCACTATCACAACTCCAAGATATGAGTACAATAATCATAGTGGAAATCAGAATAATATGTAATACAAATTCTTTCAAAATTAATTACAATTTCACACTCTTTTCTACTTGTGAAAGAATCCAACAAGAATAGTCAAAACCAACCTCACATTGTTTTAGCAGCAATGTACAGTAAACTGTAACACTTGAGTACGAAAATGCAGCCTCACACAGTAACTCATAGCTTACAGGTAATAACTAGATTAAGTGGCACAGATAAATACTCAAGTCATAAGTGTCCTTCCTTAAATGATGCTTTATACCTATGCTTTACATCCTTCAGCTAGTTATCAGTATATCCTCATTTTGGTGTGACGGATTGATTAACTCATTCTACTTGTGGAGCACACAGTGAGATTACTTATGCCTCCAGTGGTGTCAAATCATCACAAACGATACTATAGACCATTCTACTGATAAATGAAAACTCTAAAATGATAGAAAGTTTCTATTATACTATTTTCCTACAGAGTCCCTGGACATCAAGGCAATCAAATTATGGCTTACCTATTTCATTTGTAGTTCATTAGAACCACATAGATTGGACCAAACAGTCTGCTTATGCACAATTCAATTGGGTAAGATTTTTAAGACTTGTACCAGTAAGGCAACATCTTGGGAAGAGGAATATGTTTAATGTCCTAAGATTAGATACACAGATGTTTCTTGTTGGACACCTGTTAAAAGTGGAAAGACAGAATGGTGTAAAGACTGAGCATGAAGCTACTTTATCAAGTCCAACCATTTAATATTCATATGCCGAAGCACTGTCCAAACTGTGTCCTGTCTAATATTTCTACAGCATCTTAAATACAAAATTCCAGAAATTGAACAGCTAGCTGCTTCTCTTAAGCCGAAATGTGCATTACTGGAGTCCCTTCAGGGACATCTGAACACATATGTGCATCTTTTGTTGGATGCATTATCCAATGTCATATGCTAATGTACTCTTCTAATTGCCTTATTTAGCCTTTCTACAACAACTGAAGACAAATTACAAATTACCATCTGATTCCATCTTTTTTTTCTTATCATAGCTCCAGTAAAAAAAAATACACAAATTAGGACACTATGGAGATGGCCTAGTGACATAGTAAAATTCGCCTCTCACCTTTGACCAAAGGACTTGGTGAATTTAAATTATCATCCTACGTGCTATACACTAGACAAGAATTGAATTATCCAGTGATACAAAGTTGGAGAATCATGGCGAACACGATACCCTAGTTGCTCTCTATTATTGGTTGTCTATTGTGATAGTTAGTTTAGTTTACTTTCTTATTCATTATTGCGACCCCTCCCCCCTCGGAGAATTGAGTTGGTTAACTACTTGAATTCATTACTGGTGAATTTGTCTTGAGTCTACGCATTCCCTTTGGATTCGACCTTAACCTTGGTTAGGTTTTATAACTTGAAAACAACCGCTTTATCCTCTAAAAAGGAGGTGTAACTTGGGCAACATCAAAGATTTTGGCATCGTTGCTGGGGAATACGGCTAGACTTAGATTGATTCATTAAGTAATTCTAGTGTTAATCTTTAGTTTCCTTTTTTTTAATTTCATTTTTGTTTTTGTTTCTTTGCAAGGTATACAAGTGGTGTATGCCTAACACTCGGAGTCAAGGAAATTTCTTAACTCCATTTGATCTAGAGATTCAACTAATTTTAAGAAGAATGACCCAAGAAAATGCCAACAACGTGGCCAATGCAGCTTTGAATCAGGGTAATAATGATAAAGATAGAAATGATAACCCATCTCCTTTGGAGGACATTCCACAACCTTGGGAGTTCAATACCAATGCTTACTAGTGGAATCAGTACAGGTTGAACCCCATGGCTATGGATGTACGGGAGCTATTGTGTTGCCACCGCTACCGGCAGACACAAAGTTCATAGTCTCTAGTAGGTTACTTCAGATACTGCAGAACCATGGGTTATTTACAAGCTTACCATCAGAGGATCCACATAGCCACTTGCACAATATGGTATTTGTTTGTAAGAGTGTGATGGGGACAAAGAATCTGTCTATGTATATTGTGGGACTTCATGTCTTCCTGTTGTCTCTTACAGGCAATGCTGCATTATGGCTATCTGAGCTACCCCAGAGTTCAATCACTAGTAAGGCAGATTTGTAGAAGGCCTTTTTGGAAAGGTACTTCCCTGGATTGAAGAAGCTCAAGCTGAAAGATCAGATCAACAACTTTGAGCAACTTCCTAGTGATTTGATAGGCACTACTTGGGAGCGGTTTACTAAATATTTGAGGAGTATCCCTGACCATAAGATAATTGATGATACCTTGGTGAAGATCTTCTACCATGCCCGTGATGAGAACAATCAGGTTTGTGCTGATACTATCATGGGGGCATGTTTCTAGATCAACCATTTGCAAAGACTACTGAGTGTATAGAGCAAGTGGTCAAGACAAATCGTGTATGGGGATAGTAGGATAGAGCTTCCATGAAGAGTTCATGTGCTATCAGTGTGGGTTCAGAGCAAGCCAAAATTAATGAAGAGATTATACAACAACTTGCTCAACTATGCACAAGTATAGATGTGGTGATCAAGAAGGCCAAGAGAGAGTGAATGTAGTGGTTCACCAACCTCCATGTGCACCCATGTATGAGGAGTCATACTATGAGGAGGACGTGTGTTTTTTGAATGATCAAATAGGGGGTTTCCGGACCAACACTCAAGGGTCCAATTAGGACTATTGACAACTGTGGTGGTTACTATGATAGGAACAGGGATCCAGATGCAGATTGAGGTTACAGAGAAGGCTTCAGAAATGGTTTTTATATGCCACGGCACAACTGTGAAATAGGTACGGGCAATTCCAGAATTGAGAAGATGTTTGACCATTTGTTGAAGAAGGTTGAGACACAAGATAAAACTCTAAGGGTCATGAAATCAGATATTTCAAGCATAGATCAGAAAATAGAGTCTCATTCTATGGCTATTAAATAGCTTGAGCAACAATTTGGTCAAGTGTCAACTCAGTTGAATCAATGTCAGAAGGGTACATTGCCTAGCAACATAATGCAGAATCCTAAGGATGAGGGCCAATATATGGCAGTTACTATTAGAGGTGGCAAGAGCACTATTGATCCTCGTATGCCAGTTGATGAGGAAGATGTTCGTGAGGAGATAGTTGCAATAAAGGATGTGGATGAAGGAGAAGATCATGGTAAGGATAGGGTAAGTGAAGCAGCTAAAGTGCCACAGAATTTTAAGCCCGTCCCTAGGCCTCCTCCTCCTATCCTTCAAAGAATTAAAAGAGGAAGGAGAAAGGCAAGTTCAAGAACTTTCTCTCCATGCTTAAGCAACTATCTATTAACATCCCTCTCATTGAGGCTTTGGAGAAAATGTCGGGCTATGCCAAGTATATGAAGGACTTGATCACCAAGAAGTGCATTGTGAGTCAGGAGCTTTCTCAAGAGATTTAACATTGTAGTGTTATCACTACGAATTCCTTAGCTTAAAAGCATGAAGACCCAGGTGCTTTCACCATACCTTGCACTATAGGAGATGTAGAGTTCGCAAGGGCACTATGTGATTTAGGTGCCTATATAAATTTGATGCCCCTTTTGGTCTACAAGAAGCTTAGATAGGGAGCCCCTACTCCTACTAGCATACGGTTGTTAATGGCAAATTGAACGGTGAAGAAACCTGTGGGGGTATTCTATGATGTGTTAGTCAAAGTGGAAAAATTCACATTCCTTGTAGACTTTGTGATTCATAATTGTGAAGTTGATTTTGACGTCTCAATCATCTTGGGAAAACCATTCATAACCACTGGGCGATCTCTAGTAGATATGGAAACTGGTCAACTCAGGTTTAGATTGAATGATGAAGAAGTTGTCTTCGACATTCGTCAGTCCATGAAGCATATAGATGAGTTCAAGAGTGAAGTTTGGGCAATTGATGAAGTTTGAGTAACCAAATTATCTAAGTCATGTTGTGACAATAAATTAGGTGCTACTTGGGAGGTCACCCAAGGTTTTTGATGTAATTACGTAGTTATAGGTTCATTTTTCAGTTTTTGGATTCATAGGTAGTTATTTTTTGTTTTCATTGGAATTTTTGATATTGGGTTGGTTGCATCCAGGGTAATAATGTATTTCATGAAGAATATGCAAGTATAAGATTAAGTTAGCAAATTTGATTAAGAAAAGCATCAGTTTAAGTTTTTACGACTCTACGAGCCGTAGAGTAGTCTATGACTCATACCCCTTCTTGTAGAATATTCCATAAGCAGGAAAATTATGCATTCCATTCCATGAGCCAACTTTATGATTTGTAGATCAAACAACGAGTCGTAAATGGGGTTCTGGACCTCAGGTAAGTTTTTGAAATTTTTTTAAGTGTTAAAGGTTCTACGAAACCATGACTTACGAGTCGTAGATCCATTTACGACTCATAATCATAGTTTCATAGACCCAGACTCAGTAATTTAATTAGTTGACCTGTTAAAAGTATAAAAGGAGGGGTCAAATTATTTTGACCCCTATTTGACCTAAATTTACCAAACCTACCCAAGCTTTCCCTTTCCCTTTAATTTTCGACACCAGCGCTCAATTTTTCGGCGAGATTTCTGGCTGCCCTAGGGTTTGTGCTTATTCATCACCTCTCTTTTCTTTAAGTTAATCTCCACTTTTGGTAAGTTCTTGGTTTTAATTTTGATCCTTAATTTTCCTTGTTCTTAATTGATTGGTTTGTTGATTATGATGCATTTGGTGTTTAGACATGTAATCCTTGATTGAATTCAAGTTGTGATTATATGAAATAGAGGTTCCCTTGGTTTAATTGATCAATTAAATCCAGAATTAGGTATTGTGGACTTGTGATTGCTAATTGTTGTGCCCATTGAATCATCCACCTTGTTTGTTACTGAGTTATGTTAAATGGTTTGTGCTTGATGAATTGATGGGTGTTAGCATGGGTACATGATTTTGTGTGAGTCCAATAGGAATGGTCCGAACCATAGGTTTATTCATGTTTAATCATTTCTAATAGGGTGAATATATGTTGAAATTGTTGGGGTCAGGGTTGTATGATTGAAATGGTATGAGTGTTGTATTCTTACTATGATGCCGGTAGATTTAATTGTTAAAAATATCTTTTGGGTTTCGTGTAATGGACTTAGAAACTCAGGTGACTGAGATTTTTGGTCCACGAGTATCTTTTATGACCCATAGAGCAATCTATGAGTTGTAATTGCCCCTCGTGTAGAATTCCAGAAACTTGATGTTTTTGAGTTTCCATCAAACGAGACTTTTATGAGTCGTAATCACTTTACGACTCATAGATAGGTCTCGTGGACCCCTGCCCAAATCTAATAATTTACTGAAATTTCCTACTACCCCAGTGTACAATGCATAAATAACTTCACGAGTTGTACCTAGGTCTTGTAGAATTTTCTAGTGACCAAAATTGTTCTGAATCACTGGTCTACGAGAGCTCTTTATGACTCTATTGTTCACTGTGACTCGTAAAGTGGCTTTTGTAGAGCCTTTTTGCAACTGAATTAGATAATTTTTTAATTCAATTTCTTATTTCTTGGGGCTAACCATGGTATGTTTATGTCTTTGTTTCAAGTATTATGGCCCCAAAAGGTGGATGTGCTGGGATTGAGGCTTTGAGGAGAAAGCTCAGGGATGAGCCTTCAGATGATGAGCATTCGGGTGACGAGTAGACCTATCAGCCGAGTAGGTCACTAGACATCATTGATGTCAGACCGAACCCAAATATTGCTATACCACAGACCAGAGCCGGAGCCAAAGCTGCGCAGACTTTAGGATGTACATGTATTGTTCTGCGTGACAGATTTAGCATGCAGACCAGAGCCGGAGCCAAAGCTGCGCATACTCAAACTCCGATTGATAGTCTTTCCCAGTATGAAGAGTAAGGTAGTGATGAGAGTGGGAGTAACATGCCACAGATGAATCCTTCTAGAAAGTAGCCTAGTTCTGAGAAGGGCTCTGAGGAAGGAGCAGATACTGAGTCCTCTATCGTACCATCATCTTCGTAAGCACCGAATGCCTATGCCAACCAACGGTGCGTCGAGGGCATGGATGAGATCTTCAGAGAGGGTATGCAACCCAAAGAGCGAGGCAAGCCTACCCATTCTATCTATGAGGAGCCCAGGGTGATAGCAAATGGACTTAGCTGTGTTCCTGATCCATAGGACACAGTGATTCATTATGGGCTCATGACAGAGTCTCTTGGTCGGTTCTCCCTGATTTTAGTAAGCGAGTTCTATGCATCCTACGCAACCACTATTGAGCACAATCTTCCCAAGGTAAAGAAATCTCTCACTTAGCCCAAGATGACAAAGACATGATTAAGAGGTCAGCAGGTTGACATATCTGAAGAGACCATCTGTCATATACTTTTTGGTCCCAAGTACCGTGCCCTCAGTTCTAACGTAGAGTTTGACTACAAGCTAGGGAAGGCCAGGGACCCATTGATTATAAAGGATCATAAGCATCGGACCACTTTTTTGAGATGGGTGGCTAGGCATTTTGCGCAGGGTCCAAAACCTACTTAGGTCACCACCCACATGGAGCTTATCGTTAAGGCTTTGCTCTGCTTTCCCGCCAAGTTCTGGTAGGGTATTATTCGATCATGCATCCAGCCGACCCTGGCAGATAATACTCTTAAGCTAGAGATTGCAATTTCGGTTGCTAGTATCTTAGCTAGCTATGACATTGATTGGGCCCGCCTCATTGCTGATCAGATACATAAGGCTGTATGGAATAGGGCCACCTCTATCCCATTCCCTTGTTTGATCTACAGTCTCTGTGTAAAGTCTCAGGTGGAGATTTTACATCAGCTGGACCAGTTGGTAGAGGCCCAACACACTTTGGAGCCCAGCCTGATTAAGGCTGATGAGAACCCCGTGGCACTCCGGTGAGCACAGCCTCCACCTTCGCCAGATATGTTCACCCCAGTGCTACCACCTGAGGGTTCAGACACTGCCCCTACTACTATTATTACTGCTACTACTAAGGAGAGGCCCCCACAATATGGTGCAGATAAAGAGAGGGACCCACTATTGCTTCTACCGTACCAGAGGCCACTACTTCACATCCTCCTACAACGGGCATGGTTTGCGTGTCTACCGCTTCTATTCAGGCCATGGCACAGTGATTATCACATGATGAGTCCTAGTTAACTCAACACTTTCAGTAGATTAGGCCATGGGTTCGGTAGGCTATTTCTGACTCGAAGGATCGGAGATGGGCATTCACTATTTCCATTATTTAGGATCATATTTCTATGGTGGATGCCCGTATCGATGCCTTTAAGGAGAGGGTTCAGAAGAGATTGGCCAAGGCTCGACCTTCAGATTTGTCATACCTAAAGTCAGAGATCCAGCAGCTTCGGGTTGATATAACAAAATCACTAGCGGCACTAGTTACATTACTAGAGATAATATCTTCGATGCCGATGTTTGATTTATTTGCCTCTGAAGAGCCTATAGAGATTTTCCTTAGGAAGAGACTTTGCATAGATGTGGAGCCAGATGAGAGAAATGTACTTAAAAAAGCTCTCAGAGGATGAGGAGTTCGAGCTTGCCGCGAGGAGATCGAGGCACAATGAGGAGATGCAGCTAGCTCGTGAGCATGCTAGGTTGAGAGGTATTGGCCCCTCTGGACAGAGTACCACTACTGAGTAGACTACCCCATAGGATGAAAGCATGGCCAGACTCAGCCACATACCGGTGCTTAGGCACCTAGGTATGTTTTTGACCTCTTTTTGTATTTATTTTACTTGATTTTGTGCATTAGGGACAATGCACATCTTTTTCGATGGGATGTAGGTAGTTATGGGCTTCAGTGAAATCTGAGTAGATTATGGACCATAACTACCCCAAATTTTGAACTCGAGGTTTTCTTGCTTGTGTTTTTTTCCTTGTAGATACTTAATTTCTATTGAACCGGCATGGCTAGAATGTTTAGATAATATGTGTAGCATATAGTACTAATACTTGTGGTATATACCATGTTTTTGTATTTTGTTTGAAAAATGGTAACCACAAAAAAATTTAGATTAGTAGTTGATGGCAACCATGCATGGTTAGATGTTTAACAATATCTATTCTAATAACTGAGGGTAAATTGAGACAGAATGCATGATTTGTGAGTTTTTTGTTGATAATGTATGTTGTACCATGTGAGTGTGAGCTTATTTTTCTAGATTCATGTATTTCGTGCTAATTTAGAACCTGCCCTGTAACTCTAAGTTAGATCGTAGATTAAATGGATTAGGAAAGGATCTTAGGCCTTTGTTCTTAAATAGTCCACTTTAGCCTAAAAATAACCAACCAAATGATGATTTACCCCTTGTTCCAAATATTTGACCTTTCCATGTACCTATTCTTTCAAAACACCTAAGTAGCCTAGCCTTGTCTAGTAGAAAATCCTGAAATTGGCCTTTGTCTTTCCTTGAGCATCGTGAACCTTTACTGAGACAAAAAGCCTAAGTTGAGGGTGGCTACCAAAAGACACCCTAGTTCGGGGAAGAGATATTGTGTACTTCAATACAAGCTAAAAGCCTAAGTTGAGGGTGGCTGGTGTAAGGGTAAAGCACAAAAATGAAGGGGAGAGTTAGAAATGAAGAGAAAAAGAAGAAAAATCATGTACCGGGTGCAAGAAAAATAAAAAGTGCCTTAGATTGATCTAAAAAGCAAAATGAAGCATAAAAACAAGGCAAAAAACTAAAAAATGAGAAAAAAGCACCTGAAAAGGCTTGAATGAAGAAAAAGGGAGAATAAGGTGAAAATGACAAAGTTGGTCAGGCAAAAGTGTAGAAAAACACAATTTCAAGGAGGGCCTTTAGTCACTATTTTCCTAAAATATCACACCAAAGCCCCCTGAGCCTATTTACAAGATTAGAAAGTCCTAGAGTGATTTTAGTCCAGATAGTTAAAAGTCCGAGTCATGAGTATAGAAGCAAGCCTATGGTATTAGTCATTGTGCATGAATATCTTTTATGAGAGTGAGTGTGTTTGCACAATCCCATGGTTAAATTAGAAATCATTTTTGAGTTTCAAAAATGAGACTTCTTTCTCTTAGGGCCCTTGCATTGCATTGTTAGCATTTGACTTGTTCAGTGATTGTGGACTTTTGACATTTCCTTGATTGTTATAGTTGTGTTGTCATATACACTAGTCTACATTGGTTTGCTAAATAGTTATCTGATCCTGCTTTGTAAAGCTAGTGTGGATATCTGAGTTTGAGATATATATGATATATGCCATTGAGTTGAGTTCTGTATGTTACTGTATTATCTATATAGATTGAGTCATCTCTTGAGGACAAGCAACAATTTTAAGTTGAGGGAGTTGATGTACTATCAAAATACAACACATTAGATGCTTAAAACTTAGGATTTTGTGTGTTCTCAATGCAATATTTGTGGGTTTTATATGTTTTTGTGTTTAGTTTTGTAGGATTATAGGTTGGCTATGACTTGGGGCAAAATTGCAGACGATTTCTAGTTTTTGGTAATTTATGAGACCCTCTACGAATTGTAGAGCATTCTACGAGTAGTAGAGGAGGTCTTGTGACAAATTCTAATGAAGGATCATATTTGAAGTTCAGCTATATAAGTCTTCTATACAAGTCATAGAGCATTCTACAAATCGTTGCTGAATACAAGACCCCGAATATGACTCATAAATCACATTATGAGTCGTAGAGACCTTTCGTGGAGTCCGCCGACTAATTTTTGTATTTTATTTAGGAATTAATTATCTTGGATTTGCTTGATCTTAATTCAATTGGATAAGTGTTTAATTATATTTTATAAATTCATAATTTCTTCATCTACACATAGCATGAGTAGCTAAATTCACAATTAGGGTTAG
>DF359606.1:22394-36496 GCA_000787875.1 Solanum virginianum
AGTACATTCAAACATACTAACGCATACTTTATGCCTACATGATATCACCATATAGGAATCGAAGCTCCTTTTTTTATCATCCTCCTCCACGTGGCTAGTTCGGTTCTTTGAAAAAAGCTTGGTGAGTCCTCAACTCTGAGGACAATATCTATTTTACTCATGCTATATTGAGACTTATTTCTTATGTTAAATACTTGTTACTATGAGGGTGAGCCCGGGAAATGTCTTAGCCCCCACTCCATTCTTAAGTAGAGGTGTTGTTGGATACTATGGTTATATATGTTTATGAGCTCGACTCTCTCTTTATATTTCTATGTTTATGAAAGACTTTCCCTTAGTTTCGCTTCCCCTTTTGAATACTTAACTCTTGTTATTATTTATTTCACTACCGCAATGAAGGATGTGTTCATGATATTCTAAGAGACTTGTTTGGGTTATCTCCAGACTTCCCATTCGCCGTGTCGCATCTAGGCCCTAGGCTTGGGTCGTGACAAACTTGTTATCAGGGTAGTAAGTTGTTAATGGTCCTCAAAAATCCAACACACTGCATCGATTAGAACAAAGAAAGGCTAAGTTTATATACATGATCAAAATCTCAAGTCAGCAGCCAACCTCGAAGATCGGGATATTAATGATTTCCATTGGAGTACTTAAAACAATTTTATCCCTACGAAAGTCCATATACAAACACAAACGTATCAGTAAACCACTACATACGTGTGTGAATGCTATAGACTTTAACTCTAAATAAAACCTTTTATCCCTTGAAAGTCTATATACAAATGCAAACGCAACAATAAAGCAGTACATAAGTGTGTGAATGCTATTGGATTCAACTCTACGAAAGGATATATATAAAAACATATAAATCCAAGACCAAGCATTAAAAATACCTTAACATACAAATCCAATACCAAACATTAAAAATACTATAACATACAAATCCAATACCAAGCATTAAAAATACCATAACATACAAATCCAATACCAAGCATTAAAAATACCATAACATACAAATCCAAGACTAAGCAAGACAAATACCATACAATAAAAATATCATACAAAACATAATTTATTTTATAATCTATATATTTTATTCATGGTTGTGAAGTGCACCACAACTATGAATAGGAGACTATGAGGCATTTTAGGAAATATTTTACTTCTTTATGATCTATATCGTGTGGTAGAGCTAAGTCCTTTAAGGCTTATTATTGATTTCTAACCATTACATTTTAGAATATGTCTCAATTCATTCAGAATGGTGGACAGGATGGTAATGATGAAATATCAAATGTGGAGGTTTGCAATGCTCTATGGTTATTGGCCAAAGATATAACTGCTCAACTTAACCAATCGGTGGGTGCCCTTGAGACCTCATAGGATAAGAGAGGGACGAGAAAGGCTAAGAGAGCCCAAGTTGAGGGTGATCCATCTTCTAATAGCCTACCGATGCCCAAGTACAAAAAGAAAAAGATCCCTTTCGCCATTTGTCAAGGGAGTGGCAAAAAGTATTAAGCAAAGTGTTTGGTTGGTACTGAGGGTTGTTTCAAGTGTGAAATTGTTGGGCATAAGATAAGAGATTATCCTGTGGCCTTCATAGAAGGGAGAAGGAGGGAACAATTTGAAGGTAGACTCCTATATGCTAAGCCTGGTAGCAATGGTGCACCAAGTTCTTCTAGGTACCCAAAATGTAGAAGAAATTATGCCTGCAAATGTGTGAGAAACATGAGTACATGCTTTTGGTGTGGCAAGATGGGCCATAAAATTGTCGATTGTCTATATGCCCAAAGGAAAGGCAAGGGTATTGGTGTTCAAGCTTCTCCTACGTGCCACAAGTGTGAAAAGTACCATCCGGGAGATTGTGTGGCTGGTATGAGTGCATATTTCGCGTATGGGACAAAGGATCATAAGTTGAGGCATTACCCATGGGTTACTAAGAAATTTTATCAACCATACCCCTCTAGGGGTCACTAGACTTGGCATGGTGCTTCATAGATATGTTAAAAGTTTTGATTATGATATGTATGCATTGATAGATCAGGGTGCCATACTTTTTTTCATTACTCCTTTTGTTTCCAAAAAGCTTCATGTGTGTCCCAAATTGTTGTATGAACCTTATAAAGTGTCTACCCCATTGGTGAGTCCATTGTTGCTAAAAGAGTCTATAGAAATTATCCCATGTTCATATTACATAAATCTTACCTTGTGATTTTGTTGAACTTGACATAGTAGATTTTGATATTATCCTTGGGATGGATTAGTTACATGCATATTATGCCTCCATTGATTGTAGCACCTGTAGGGTGAAATTCCAATTCCCTAATGAGCCCATTCGAGAGTGGGAAAGTCATAATGTGGTGGTCAACGGTAGATCCATTTCTTGTCTCAAAGCCCAAAAGTTGATTTCTAAAGGTTGAATTTACCATCTTATGAGGGTTAGGGATGTCGAGTCTAAAGCCCTTCCTATTGAGTCTGTTTTCAGTGGTCACTGAGTTTCTTGATGTCTTTCCTGATGAGTTCCTCGGTGTCCCTCCCGAAAGTGAAATATACTTTAGTATAGACCTCCTTTCTGATACACAACTCATTTCCATTCTCCCTTACTGTGTATGGCCCCGACAGAATTGAAGTAGTTGAATGATTAATTGAGGCATTTATTGGAGAAGGGTTTCATAAGACCTAGCAAGTCACCTTGGGGTGCACCAATGTTGTGTGTGAAGAAAAATGATGGTTCTCTTAGAATGTGTATTGATTATCGATAACTTAATAGGGTCACCATAAAGAACAAGTACTCTCTACCAAGGATAGATGACCTTTTTGGTCAACTTCAAGGGACTAGTCACTTTTCTAAGATTGATATTTGGTCTAGATACCACCAAGTAAGAGTGAGGTAGTGTAATATTCCCAAGATGGCTTTTTGGACTAGGTATGGGCACTTTGAGTTTGTGGTAATGTCCTTTGGGTTGACTAATCCACTGGTTTTATTTATGGATCTCATGAATAGGGTCTTTAAACCCTACCTTGATATGTTGGTGGTGATCTTTATTGATGATATCTTAATTTATTCTTATAGTGAGGAAGAGCATGTGAATCACTTGAGGGTGGTGTTACAAATTTTGAGGGTTAAGAGGTTGTATGCTAAATACAAAAAAATATGAATTTTGGTTGAAAGAGATTGCATTTTTGGGCATGTGGTATCGGGTGATGGCATTAAGGTGGATCCTAAGAAGACGGAGGCGACAAGGAATTGGCCTAGACCCCTTACTCTATTGGGTATTATGAGTTTCTTGGGTTTGGCGGGTGATTACAGGAGGTTTATAAATGGTTTCTCTTCTATTGCTTCCCCTATGACTAAGTTGATCCAAAAGAATGCAAAGTTTTTTTGGACCGATGAATGTGAAAAGAGTTTTGAAACCTTGAAAGATAAGCTTGTCTCCAATCCTATCATAGCCTTGCCGAGAGGGTTAGAGGGGATTGTGGTTTATTGTGATGCTTAAAGGATCGATTTGGGGTGTGTGTCAATGCAAATGGCAAGGTTATAGCATGTGCCTTTAGACAACTTAAAGTGCATGAGAAGAATTATCCCACCCATGATCTTGAACTAGAGGCCGTGGTGTTTGCCTTGAAAATTTGGCATCATTATTTGTATAGGGTTCATGTTGATGTGTTTACTAATCATAATAGTCTCTATTTGTGTTCACCCAAAAATATCTTAACATGACACAAAGAAGGTGTTAGAGCTCCTTAAGGATTATGACATGAGTGTGTACTATCATCCTGGCAAGGCTAATCTTGTAGCCGATACTCTAAGTAGAGTGTCCTTGGGTAGCCTAGCTCATATTGATGTTGGTGACAAGGAGGTGGATAGAGAATTTCACCGGTTGGCTAGGTTGGGGGTTAGGTTGAATGAAGTTGAAAATGGTGGTGTAGTGTTTGTTGATGGTTCCAAATCTTCTTTGATTGAGGATGTCAAGTCAAAACAAGGCCTTGATCCCTCTTTGTTAGAGCTGGAGGTCTTGGTAAAGGAAGGTAAAGTGGAGGTTTTCTCCCAAGGGAGAGATGGTACCCTTAGGTACCAAGGTAGGTTGTGTGGGCCTAATGTTGATGACTTGAGGGAGTTGATTTTGAAAGAGGCTCATGATTCATCCTACTCACATGTTTTATCATATTCAGTTTACCTTGGCAAGTAGACCATACTTTGCTGGGGGGTGTCATGCCCGGACACTAGCTGGGGGGTGTCATGCCCAAGCACCTATACCAAGGGGGTGTCATGCCCAAGCACCTATACCAAGGGGGTGTCATGCCTTGGATTACAAGTTATAGCTACTTGGTCTATGTCGATTAAGATCTCCTACAACATATGTATAGTATAATATGCAAGTTAAATGTTTCAAATGCATATTTCATTACAAGCATTGATCATACATGGCATATTGAGATTATATCCTATTGCCTACATCTTATGCATTTTGAATATGATAGATTACATCGCTATTGCATTGCACCCCACATACTTAGAACATTCAAACGTACTAACGCAAACTCTATGCCTACATGATATCACCATGTAGGAATCAGAGCTCTCTTTTGATTATCCTCCTCCACGTGGCTAGTTCGGTTCTTTGAAGAAAGCTTGGTGAGTCCTCAACTCCGAGAACAATATCTATTTTTATTCATGCTATGTTGAGACATATTTCTTATGTTCAATACTTGTTATTATGAGGGTGAGCCCGGGGAGTGTTTTGGCTCGTACTCCATTCTTAAGTTGAGATGTTGTTGGATATTATGGTTGTATATGCTTATGAGCTTAAGACTCCTTTTATTTCTATGTTTATGAAAGACTTTCCCTTAGTCCGCTTCCCCTTTTGAATACTTGACTCTTGTTATTGTTTATTTTGCTTCTGCAACTAAGGATGTGTACATCATATGCTAAGAGGCTTATTTGGGTTATCTCAGACTTCCCATTCACTGTGTCGTATCTCGGTCCTGGGCTTGGGTCGTGACATATAGAGCTTTGGGGATAGTCCACGCCGACATCCAATCCATCAGTACTAGGTCATTATCCCACTAGAATACGGCCAAATCACATTCTTCATAATCATGCATAATAGGCTAAAAAGTCAAAACAATCTTCATGTAATACTTCTATGCATAGGGATAGCTCCTTTAGAGCACTTTCTTGAGAGATGATTATGGACCCTTAGAGATAGCCCACTCCGACTCAAACCTCAATGATGCTCCCATAAACATAATGGTGTAAACACCCATAATTGCTCCTTGCGCCATAATCTCAGACATTTATGTGATCTCATTCTTGTCATAACCAATATCTTATCAAAATCATTCCATAAAACATAATTAGGCTTAGCCCACTTCATTATTTTCATAAATTTCATTATTCTTGAATGCATATACTATGGATGAGAAGAGAATGACATGGGTAATGTAGATTCAAACTAAATTCAACAATACATTCTAAGATTCAAGTAAAAATCTTATTAAAATTCACATTTGAAACATAATATAGATTACCCATGCATAATTCAAGCTTTGAAAGGGACATGCACATTTATATCTTCATAAATTCAATGTAAACCCTCATAATGTAGCTTAAATCAACTTAAAATCAGTAGATAAATATAACCCATATATTACTTAAATTTAAAGAATCACAATATTTAAAACCCCAATTTAAAGTAAGCTAAAAATTCATGAAAATTACTTGAAAATAGTTTGGGTCTCCTTGATTGAAAGGAATCAAGGATCAAACCCTCATACTTTGACCAATGAGAAGTTTTCAAGAAAAATTTGAAGGAGGAAAAGTTCATTAAATTCCCAAGTCTTCAATCCACAAGATTTTCTTGAGAGAAGTTTAAGAGTGTTTTTAAATATGAGGAATGAATTTGAATATTAGGAATAGGGTTTAGGCCTTTAGGTAGTCTTTAGATAGCATAGGAAGTTACTAAAGACCATTAGAACAAATCATATTTACGAAAATACCATTAATGAAATGGATGAAAAAATTGCACGTCACCACCTCAAGGAGGGGTACACGGGTCGTGTGGCACTACAAATTCCGTGTACCAGCCCATGAACCCGCACTTAGATAAAATTTGCTTGACGGAAGTCCAAAATGGTAATCCCATACTTAGAAAAATTTTACAAAATTGACTTCACGGAAGGGCCACAAGGGCCATGTGGTGTCACACGGTCCGTGACACTGCCCATGTCACCACACTTGGAAAAATTCTCACGACTAGTTATGGGACAGTGATTTTATACTTAGAAAAAAATTTCATTCTGGAAGCTATACAGTTGGCTATACAGCCCGTAAACATTCACATGGCCCATGATGATGGTCGTGTAACTATATTTTATTCCAAACGGAGGGTTTACAATCCTAAGGCCACCACACGACCCTCCACATAGTCCATGAAGTGTCACACGGGCCGTATGGGGTCAAAGTGTGGCGTGCCTTAGGTTGAAACATGGCACCAAGGCCAACACTAATTTTTGAGGCGAAGTGTCACTAACTGGAGGCCACACGGGCCGTGTGACCTCACACAGACTGTGAGGTCTCCCTTGAGGTGTCACCTTGGTCCAAAACTCCCAAAAACCAAGATTATTGAGCTCCAACAAAGTCATACAATGTCTGGGTCATTACATCATCTCCCCTTAGAACTATTCGTCTCCGAATGTGCTAGAACAAGGCTTGACTCAAACCATGAAACTTTCAAACACAAGATACAATGCATAGTTCACCATTTGTAGGTCACAAAGTCATTAAAACTCATGTCGAAACATATTCAAATCATTCAAAACATAATAAAAGTCATTTTAATGCACATGTAAGCATGTCATGCCATGAGAGTCAAGAATGAAAGGATTAGGACCACTTGGAAATGAAAGAACCTAATACCTTAGGCTTGAGAAGATTGGAAAAGATAAGGATATCGCTTCATCATGTCCAACTCCGTCTCCTATGTAGTACTCTCGACATGTTGATTTCTCCATAACACTTTAACTGAAGCCATATCCTTGTTATGAAGCCACTTCACTTGTCTATCCCAAATCTCCACTGGAACTTCCTCATAAGATAGGTTCTCCTCAACCTCCACACCTTCCAAAGGTACAATAGTACTAGGATCACCAACCAATTTTTCTCAACATGGACACATGGAAGACCGAGTGAATAGAGCTCAAATTTGGAGGCAACTCCAACCTATAAACCACATTCCCAATTCGCTCCACAATTTCATACAGGCCTACATACCAGGGGCATAGCTTGCCCTTCTTACCAAAAGGCATCACACCCTTCATAGATGAAACCGTCATAACTTCATAAGAGCCCATATATCGGGGACTTAGCTTGCCCTTTTTGCCAAAACGCATCACCCCCTTCATAGGTGAGACTTTCACAAATACCCAATCTCCAACTTGAAATTCATGATCCCTTTTCCTAACATCCGAATAGGACTTTTGGCGACTTTGGGTCGGCTTCAACCTCTCCCTAATCAACTTCACCTTCTCCATAGCTTCCAACACTAAATCTGAGCCAATCAATACCATCTCTTCCAACTCAAACCACCCCACCAGTGACCTACACCTTCTACTATACAAAGCCTCAAATAGTGTCATACCAATACTAGCGTGAAAGCTATTATTATAAAAAGCCATCTCTCCCAACTCAAACCACCCCACTAGAGACCTACATATTATACCATACAAAGCCTCAAACGGTTCCATACTAATGCTAGCATGAAAACTATTATTATAAACAAACTCAATGAGTGGAAGATGGTCATCCCAATTACCCTTGAACTCCAACACACAAGCCCTCAACATGTCCTCCAAGGTTTGAATTATTCTCTCAGCTTGTCCATCAGTTTGAGGATGAAAGGCGGTGCTCAACTTCACCTTAGTATCGAGCCCTCTTTGAAACGACCTCCAAAAGTAGGAAGTAAATTAGGTACCACGATCCAATATGATAGACCTAGGCGTACCATGTAACCTTATCAACTCTTGGATGTACAACCTTGTATAATCCTAGGCACCAAAAGTGGTCTTGACCGGTAGGAAATGAGCTGACTTAGTCATTCAATCAATGATAATCCAAATGGAGTCAAATTGCCTTTGGGTTCGAGGTAACCCTACCACAAAATCCAGGTTCACATCCTCCCACTGCCAAGTATGGATCTCAATGTCTTGGGTCAACCCGTCGGGCCCTTGGTGCTCTACTTTTACTTATTGACAATTAGGGCATTCAGACACAAATTTGGCTATGTCCTTCTTGATATCGTGCTACCAGTACACCTCCCTCAAATTTTGATACATCTTAGTAGACCCCGGATGAATAGAATAATGAGAGTTATGCGCTTCACTCATGATCACCTTTCTAAGATCATCCACATTCGAAACACATAACCGATCTTGATACTAAAGCACACTATCTCCCCCTTGGGAGAACACCTCTATTTTCTTTTCGATAACCAACTTCTTTAACTCAACCAATCATGAATCTAGATCTTGCTTAGCTTTTACATCAACAACCACAAAGGATTAGACCCCATTTTGAAAATGAATACCACCATCATTAGAGTCGGTCACCCTAACACCCAATCTAGCCAACGGTGAACATCCTTTGTTAATTTTTTCTTCTCCTCCTCAACATGAGCCACCCTTCCCATAGAAAGCCTACTAAAAGCATCGGCTACCATATTCGCCTTGTCGGGATTATATTATACACTTATGTCATAGTGCTTAAGGAGTTCCAACCATCTCTTTTGCCTCAAGTTAAGATTCCTTTGAGTGAACACATATTGCAAGGTCTTTTGATCGGTGAAAATATCAACATGCACCCCCATACAAATAATATCTCTAAATTTTCAAAGCAAATACCACTGCCGCTAACTCAAGGTCATGAGTCGGGTAATTACGCTCGTACACCTTCAATTGCCTTGATGCATAAGCTATCACCTTACCATGTTGCATAAGTACACAACCCAACCCAATCCTAGAAGCATCACAACATACTACAAACCCATCTAAGCCATTTGGTAAAGTCAAAATAGGAGTCGTTATAAGTCGATCCTTCAAAGTTTGAAAACTCTGTTCGCATTAATCCAACCACACAAACTTAACCTTCTTTTGGGTAAACTTAGTCAACCGAGAAGAAATAGATGAGAATCCTTCAACAAACCTCTTATATAATAACCAGCCAACCCAAGAAAACTCTGGATATCCGAAGGAATCAATGGTCTAGGATAATTCTTTATAGCCTCAGTTTTTTTTGGGTCAACCTTAATACCATCACCGGACACCACATGACTAAGAAAAACCAGGCAATGGTCTAGGCTAATTCTTTACCGCCTTGGTCTTCTTCGGATCCACCTTTATACCATCATCGGATACCACATGACCCAGAAAAGCAACTTTACCCAACCAAAACTCACATTTGCTAAACTTGGCATACAACTTCTTCTCTCTCAAGGTTTGAAGAACCAACCTCAAATAATCCATATGCTCCCGCTCACTCCGTAATAAATAAGAATATCACCAATGAAAATAACCACAAAACTATTAGGGAATGACTTGAACACACGATTCATAAGATCCATAAACACGACCGGAGCATTGGTTAAACCGAATGACATCACCACAAATTCAACTGATGATATCCAGATCGGAGGTTAATCTTTGAGAAATGGGTAGCCCCTTGAAGTTGGTCAAACAAGTCATCGATTCTAGGCAACAGATGTTTATTCTTGATGGTCACCTTATTCTGTTGCCTATAATCAATGCACATACGCAGAGATCTATCTTTCTTTCTTATAAATAACACCGGAGCACCTCACGGAGATATACTTGGCCTAATAAAACCTTGCTCCAATAAATCTTTCAACTAATCCTTCAACTCCTTCAATTCAGCAGTGTCATACGATAAAAGGGAATAGAGATAGGTTGAGTATCCGGGAGAAGGTCTATGCCAAAGTCTACTTTTCTTTCATGAGAAATACTAGGCAAGTCTTCGGGAAACACATTCAAAAGATCATTCACCACCAAAATCGACTCTAGAGTGGGTAACTCAGACTCCACATCTTTGACCATCACAATATGGTAAGTACACCCCTTGGAGATCATCTTCCAGGCCTTAAGGTAGGAAATAAGCCGACCTTTAATAGCGGAGTCACTACCCTTCCATTCAAGAACAGGCTCATCCACAAGTTGAACTTGACCTTTCGGGTTCTACAATCTATTGAGGCATAGGATAAATGCAACCAATCCATTTTAAGAATCACATCAAAATCAAACATCTCAAGTTTCACAAGATCACACGAAAAGCATTTATGCAACACAGAAATAGGACAACCATGATAAACCCTATGTGCAATAACACATTCACCCATGGGAGTATAAACTAAAAAGGGGTCCCTCAAGATTTCGAGACTCAAACTAAACTTAATCGCCAACAGAGGAGTCACAAAAGACAAATTTGCACCCAGGTCAAGCAAAGCATAAGAACCAAAATCAAAGCTTTTTAACATACCGATCACAACATTTGGAGCCTCCTCAACCTCCTAACAGGCATAAAGAGCATAGAACCTGTTGTTTCTTAGAGCAGTACCTTGAGGGGTTTTAGGTTCACCTTGAGCACCTTGATTCACTGACCCTGCTTTGGTGCCTTTGGATAATTAACATGCTTGTACCCTATTTCCCCACAACCAAAGCAAGCACCCGAACCCCACAAGCACCTTCCGGGGTGATTTTTACCTCATTTATCACATCGTGGAGATAATTGCCCACCACCAATCGGTGCCTTAGGAGGAGGCACTCTAGCATTAGCAACTCGAATATTAGAACCCTGACCTTGGTGGAAGCGACCAAAACCACCACCCCTAGACCCGGAGAACCTACCATCAAAACTAAGATCATGTACTCTCTTCTTCTTGAGTTTCTCCCCTTCAATTTGCTCCGCATAAACCATGAGTTTAGATATATCCATATCTCGAATGAGCATCACTATACAATACTCTTTCGCAAGCAAGTCAGAGATGCCAAAAATGAACTTATGCATCCTTGCATGAGGATCAGCCACAAGTATCGGAGCATACTTGGAGAGCTTAGTGAACTTGAGGGCATAGTCCCTCACACTCATACCCCCTTGCTTGAGGTTGATAAATTCAGTCATTTTGGTTTCCCTAAGCTCAAGTGGAAAGAAACAGTCCAAAAAGGCAAGCTTGAACTCTCCCCAATTAACAACATTACTATGAACCCTCTCTATCGACCATTAGGACTCACGCCATGGAGATATCATAGGGAAAAGAATTAACATGGATTCACACAGCACATAGCACATAATACTTAAGAATTAAGAGGCGGGTAAGTATGACTCATTCTATGGGGGCAATACGGATCTTAGGATCTTTCACAACATACGTAGAACTATTCCATAACAACATAACCAACAGGTAGCCATACACAAGATTCCAAATACAATACTTAGCATATAACATACAGAATGTACAAGATATCCAACAATGCCTCTAAACATAAGATAGGTCGGGGCCCAAGACATACCCTAGGCTCACCCTTAAAGTAAGTAAAATAGATAAAGAACCATAGGTTGAAGATTGGTGGGTTGTCCTTGGAAGATAGAACTCACCACAACAAGCAACACTGGAGATACGAGCTAAACATCAAACGGTGGATGAACATACTCCTCGGTCCCTACATGGTGAGATCATATAGGCAAAAGTATGCATACTACGTTTGAATGTACTAAGTATAAGGGATGTTATGCATATGACTTACCAACCTACAATCAATGTTAGATGACAAGGGCACATAATATAGAAAGAAGCATATAACAAGAAAGTAGTATATCAATATGCCATGATGAGCATGATGCATAAATGCAAAAAAACTTCATATATATTGAGGATGAGACCGTAACCGACATGAGACCAAGTGAGCTATGTCTTGGAACCCCGTTGTCTCCTCCACAATAGATAAGAAGTGACCTACTTACCAAAGGTAGATCCTTAACATACTTTCCCCTTGGGGCATAAACATATCTTATGTTAGTCACATAGTTCAAGGAGAGAAGTATGAACCCTTGGGGATAGTCCCTGCCGACATCCAATCTATTGGTGCTAGGTCATCATCCCACTAGAATACATATATATACATGCTTGTAAAAGAGGCATAAACTTTCAAATTGTTCACATGCATTCTTAGGCTTGAAGGCCAAATCACATTATTCATAATCATGCATAATAGGATAAAAACCTAAAATATTCTTCATGTAATACTTCTATGCATAGGGATACTTTGGAACACCTTCTTGAGAGATGAGTATGGACCCTTGGGGATACTCACTCTGATTCAAACCTCAATCGATGCTCCCTTAAATGTAGTAGTGTAAATGCCCATAATTGCTCCTTGAGCCACAATCTTAAACAGTGATCACATTCTTGTCATAACCAACATCTTATAAAAATCATTCCATAAAATATAATTGAACTCAATCAACTTCATAATTTTCATAAATTTCATTGTTCATGAATGCATATACTATGATTGAGATGAGAATGACATGGGTAATGTAGATTCAACTAAAATTCAACAATACATTCTAAGATTCAAGTAAAAACCTAATTAAAATTCAAATTTGAAACATAATATAAACTACCCATGCATAATTCAAGCTTGGAAGGGGACATGCACATTTATATGTTCATAAATTCAATGTAAACCCTCATAGTGTAGCTTAAATCAACTTAAAATCAATAGATAAATATAACTCATACATTACTTAAATTTAAGGAATCATAATATTTTAAAATCCAAATTTAAAGTAAGCTAAAAATTCATGAAAATTACTTGAAAATAGTTTGGGTATCCTTGATTGAAAGGAATCAAGGATCAAATCTTCATATCTTGAGCAATGAAGAAGTTTTCAAGAAAAATTTGAAGGAGAAAAAGCTTTCCTTGAATTCCTATAGTCTTCAATCCACAAGAGTTTCTTGATAGAGGTTTAAGAGTGTTTTAAATGTGAGGAATGAATTTGAATATTAGGAATAAGGTTTAGGCCTTTAGGAAGTCTTTAGATAGCATAGGATGTCACAAAAGACCATTAGAAAAAAATCATATTTACGAAAACGTCATTAATAAAACAGATGGAAAATGGCACGTCACCACCTCAGAGAGGGGTACACGAGTCGTGTGTCACGACACGGTCCGTGTACCAGCCCGTCAACCCGCACTTAGAAAAAGTTTGCTTGACAAAAATCCAAAATGGTAATTCCATACTTAGAAAAATTTTATGAAATTGACTTCACGGAAGGGCCACACGGGTCGTGTGGTGTCACACGGTCCGTGACACTGCTTGTATCACCACACTTGGAAAAATTCTCCCGACAAGTTACGAGACAGTGATTTTATACTTAGAAAAAATTTTCATTCTAGAAGCTATACGGTTGGCCATATGGCCTGTGAACCTTCACATGGCCCGTGAAGGTGGCCATGTGACTACACTTTGTTCCAAACAGAAGGTTTACAAGCCTAAGGCCATCACACGGCCCTCCACACGGTCCGTGAAGTGCTACACGGGCCGTTTTGGGTCTAAGTGTAGTGTGCCTTAGCTTGAAACTCCTCACCAAGGCCAATATCTAATTTTTGAGGCCAAGTGTCACTCTACTAGAGGCCACACGGGCTGTGTGACCTCACAAAGACCGTGAGGTCTCTCTTGAAGTGTCACCTTGGTCTAAAACTCCCTGAATTTGAGATTTTCAAGCTCCAACGAAGTCGGATAATGTCCGGATCATTATAGTATTACAATTCTGCTCCTTTATTGACTATAATGTGTGATGCTTATTATGCCTTATATATGCTCATATTTGATATGTAAGATAGCTTGGTTGTAGTCTCTCGGGTTACGATCATCTTATCACACCTAGGATCTAACTTGGATCGTGAAACTTTATTCCATCGAAAAAAATTAAAATAAAAAATACTTCAAACTATGAAAGTTTCAATTTTTTAATGCTACCCTTAGTCCTGACCTGCTTACCAGCACCACCTCCCTCAACCCCCCTCCAACC
>DF359606.1:36516-51269 GCA_000787875.1 Solanum virginianum
CCCCCAACCCCCCTCCAACCCCCCCCCCCCAATTAAAAAATACAAAAATTAATTTTTTAAAAATATTTTAAAATTTATTTTTTACCCCACCATTATCCTGACTCCCCCATCCCCTACACATTAAAAAAAGAATTTATTTTTGAAAATATTTTTAATTTTGATAATTTTATTTTTTAACTCTATTACTAGCCCCAATCCCCTGCCCCCTAAATATATTTTTGAGAAAAGAAATAAATTATTTGAAAGTTAGGTCGAGAGTCGAGTGTGGTCGACTTTTGGTTTGAAAGTCGAGGTCAAATTTAAATTTAAAAGTCGAATCTTAGGTCAAAAGTTGAATTAGATCCCGTATCAAATGTCGGGGTAGAGTCCTGAATCAATTACTGGAGTTAATTTTCATATCAGAAACTATTTTTCTAAAAAATTATTTTTTAGTCTCTAATCAAAATAAAAAATATTTTTTTACTAATCAAATAATATAAAATAATTTTTATTTACTAACCAAATATGAGAAAATAAGAAATCATTTTCTAAGAAAATATTTTCAGTACCGACCACACCCTATATGTAAAAAAATTTATCAATCGGAAGTAAAGTAATGAGAGTGAGATGAAAAAGGTGTTTCCTATTGCTCGCTCTCTTTCCCTAAGATCGCCGATCGTGGGAAACACATAACATTTTACAGATGCCTCCCTCCAAGAAAGGGAAACCTAAAAAAAACTCAACCGAGTTAACTCAGTCACCGGCGCCGGCAGTTTCAACTCCCAAATTTCCAGCATGTATTCGGGCCGTTCCTCCGTCCTCCGTCTCCATCACCATCCATGCCAAGCCAGGCTCCAAGCAAGCCACCGTAACTGGTCCCCTCATCTTCTCCCTTTTCTCAATACTTTTTTTTTTTGGTCTGTAAAATTGTCGATTTTCATTTGAAATCGTTGTTATGATATTTGCAGACTTGAATGACGATGCAGTTGGGGTCCAGATTGACGCACCTGCTAAAGATGGTGAAGCGAATGCTGCACTTGTCGATTATCTAAGCTCCGTAAGTCCATCTTTTCATTCAATATACGTATAGGGTACCATGTGCTTGTACAACATCATCAATTTAGCCTGCTCTTTCATTCAATTAGTTCAGCAGTTTTTCCCCCTTGAATTGATTCCCCGATTAAGCTTGAATTTACAGCTTCTGTTTTTTTTTTTCTTTTCCCTCTTTTTGGGGATTAATTGCATGGATGCTCTTCGAACTATAATCCTGTATATCAAAGAAGTCGTAAAACTTGGGGCTTATGGATTCCGGAATCATATTTGGACATAGAATTTACCTATCAAAGAATTAGGTAAATTCTTTTGTGTTTTGTATTGCTCTCTTTAGGTTGGAACCCATGGGCGACAAGGTGCATGTATTAGCTACTTGGAGCCTGCACTGAAGTTCTGCATAAGTAAGGTGAAGTGGACATCCTATTTTGCATCTATATTTATTGCTTAAGCGCGTCTCAAGTGAGCCTTTCACAGCATTATCAAGAACCGAGCAAACCCTTGACTGAAAGGTTTGGTTTTGGTAAGTATGACTATGATGATGGCATCCAATGGAGTCGTAACATAAACTCCGCACTGGAGAAATAACACCTAAAAAAATGAAGTCAGTTGGCTAACTTTATAAAGATATTTGTCGACTTGTGGGGTTGTTCAGAGTGTGGATTGAGAGAGACAGAAGTGAGAGGGTGATGGAATAACCTGTAAGCCACAACTCCAGCAACAATGACATAGTAATTTCCGAGCCTAAGAAAACTGTCTTTAACTTTTAATGTGTCTCATTTAGAGATGGTTTTTGGATATTAGTTTCTGAATGGATTTTCATGGGGCGGAGGTTTCTGAAGAAAGAGGTAAGGGTGAGGGTGGTATAGCCAAAGACATTAGCTGCCTGCTGAAAGAAATCCCTCAGGTAGCATTCCAGCCAAGTTTCCTGAGAGGGAAAAGAAGAGGAAGGAAAAAATTGGGCTGACTGCAGAGGAAAAAGTTTCTGATGGCGATCTTTACTTAATACTTATGTAGATTTTCTATTGTTGGATCAATGATTTTATGGTACTTTTGATTTTCTGAGATACTTCGGAATAGTCGATACTTTTTGGCTGCATAATTTACTTTTCTAACTTTCCTGCAATAGAAGTTTAGTACGATTATACTAGTGATGTTTTTCTTCCTTTTTTCTCATGGGTGATTTTCATCTTGAGTTGGTATGTCTTAAAAAGGAAGCCGAGAGAAAAATGTTACTGTAATAATACTCTCTTGTTTTGTTTGGATCTTGGAGAGGGAAAGTACTTGCATATTAGGAAGCAAGGGTCCTAATTAACTGACCCTCCCCCCTCCCCCCCGGTCTAGTGGCAAGAGTGTAGCAAAAGTCTTCCATGAGGTTGAACCCCGCCATAGACAAAAACCTGATGTTCAAGTGGTAAAGGATAGAGGGAAGCCCATTATGTACTTGAGTTTTGAACCTTGTGCCGCTAGTACGTTGGGATATCTTGCTTATCAGGAAAGCAAAAGGTAACTGCTAACATACCATATAATAGATCATGGCTGGAGTAAATATCTTGACAGGAAAAGAATGGAGTGCTTGTTGAAAGAAAACCTTCAAAAAGATTTCTCTGGAGTTGATTTTGATAAACTTATATTTTGCTTTAATATCCTCTAAAAAGCATTCATAGGGAGCCTCTGGCATCTGATAAGCAATTTGGTAAGACAATTGCTTAGGGAATTCATTGTTATTTATATTTGTTTTCATTATTTGTATCATCTATTCTGTTCTTATTTGTTCTTCCATTATTTGGTACCAGCCTATGATAAACTGCTAACAGCTGCACATACAGACATAGACTACAACAACAACATACCCAGTGGAATTCCACAAGGTGGGTCTGGGGAGGGTAGAATGTATGCAAACATTACCACTACCTCATAGAGGTAGAGAGACTGTTTCCTGGTCTCAAAAACCCATAAGCAGAATAAACTAGATATGAAAAAATTGAACGGATAGAAAACGAAATAGAAAGAACAACTAATAATGAAAAGCACATGATACTCTGCAAATATGATAGTAATAACATATATAACAGGGCTAAAGACAACACAAGATATAAACACACGACTAAACCTTCTACCCTACTAATACCCCACGGCCAGACATCACCTAATACTACTAACCTATTAGCCAACTATTCTAATTCGTGACCTCCACACCTTCCTCCTTTCTTGTACCTGTTCATTTGATATTCCTATGTTGACTTGGAAACCAATTACGGAGACAGCCACTTGAAACTGGGTTTGGTTAAGATTGTTTAGATGAAAAGAAGCTCCGATTCCTTGTATACTTGTTACTTGTGATGAACATGAACAAAATCTACAATTCCTAGGGTAAAATTTCACTTCATTTTGGACAGGTTGTTGGGGTCAAAAAAAGACAAGTTTCTATAGGTTCTGGGTCAAAATCCAGGTATAAGGTCATCATCGTGGAGGATGTTACTTTACAGATTGTTTTTGATGCTCTAAACAAAGTTTTGAAAGATCAATGATTGAACCTACTGACCCCATGGTTCTGCATGTGGTATTGGACAAGGCACTTCTGGATCAAAAGAAAGAATTGCTTTAACATGGCACAATTCAAGATTCTTGTTAGCAACTGTAAACATGCATCACCAGATTTTTAACTCTGATTGTGTGTATATTATGGATCACCTATGCAAGTTCTAGAGAAGTTCAATTGCTATTGGGAGGTTCAGCTTCTTATTCATGCATATTTTCTGTTTTGATATGAACAGACTGATCAGTCAACTGGTCAACTGTCTTAACTTTATGGTTGCAGTAGGGAAGAACTACCTTTTCACCAAAATATTGTTTCTCAGAGGACTCTGCAAAGATGTACCTATGCCTTGTCAAATTTTATGAAAGATCTTTTCTGGACTACCTAAACGAAATTGCTGGAGTTTTTAAATATATGATAGGCACATGAGAAAATAAAAGAAAAGCTCCTGTTTGTGAATATGTTGCTAAGCTTGCTAGACCATAAACTTTGAACTAGTATTCATTAAAGTATCCTTTAGAAAGTCAAAAAGAGTAGCTAAGATGCTTTTAAGTTACGATGTCAAAATAAGCGGGTTAAGTTGAAATTTGAGATATTATATAAAATGGATTTAGATAGAAATCAGGTTTGTTTATGATTCGTTCAAATTTACTTTGAGCTCAAATTGACTAAAATTCGGGTTGGGGTGTGACTTGCCTAATTCGATCTGCTCAATCTAAATAATTTTAGAGAATTTTGTAATTAACATTTATAAGATATTTTATATCAGGTTATAACAGGAGTTTTATTGTTTCAAATTCTAGTAGTAAAATATTAACAATGTATAGCAATTTTTGAAAAAATAGGAAGAAGGAAGAAACGAAAAAGTTTTTTTTTTCTTTTTTCTTAAAAGAATTTTCAATATGTAAGTAATAATTTTAATTAGCATAAACTAATAAGGAGATTTAATTGAAAATAATTTATTTTCTTAAATTGCTCAAATCAATTGATTAAGGTGTCTTGAAAATATTTGACTTTCTATAAATATATTATTTCCTTCGGCATCTTCTTTTTACATTTTTTTTGGGTGTAAATTTTATTTACATCTGAAAAAAGAAAAAAAATCTTACATATTTTTTCAATTAATTGAGGAAAAAAAATTAATTCTAAACTGATTAATGTGGCCTTTGGCATTATCACATAATTTTTATTTTTATTTTTCTTAAATAATTTAATATTTTTAAAAATTAATTGGATAATTCAATAGACATTAACAAAATTCAAAATGCATCGTTTCTAATTAAATGGTACTTTAGTTTATCCCAACCATTCGAAAAAGTTATAACCATTCAGAAAAGTAACAATCCTTCGCGAAAGTCACAACCTTTCAAAAAAGCTACAACCCTTTTGAAAAAAATCATAATCCTTCAAAAAAGTTACAATTTTTTAAAAAAAGGTCACAATTCTTTAAAAAATTCATAACCTTTGAAAAATCTTTCAAAAAGTCACAATCCTTCAAAAATGTCACAGTCCTTCGGAAAAGTTATAATTCTTCAAAATGTCATAACTATTTGAAAAATTTATAACTTTTCAAAAAAGTCAACTCCTCGAAAAAGTCAAAATCTTCCGAAAAATACGCAATTCATAATTTTTCAAAAAAGTTACAACTCTTTATAAAGGTCACAATCTTCGAAAACTCATAATCCTTCAATATGGAAAATTATTTGCTTCTAAAATATATTAAATTGATTTTTAAGTTGAGATATTATAGTAATCTGTTTAGAAAAAGTCATAACCTTTCGGAAAAATCATAACTTTTTCGAAAAGTAATAATCCTTTGAAAAAAGCACAACTCTTTGAAGAAGTCATAACTATTCGAAATATCATAATCGTTCAAAAAAGTTAACTCTTCAATGTGAAAAATTATCTGCTTTCAATGTAACATAATATAATTAAATGAATTTAATAAAAAATATAAAAAGTATATTAAATTAACTTTTAAGTTGGCGGTATTACATTAATTTAATATTCAAGTTAAGGAGTTCAATAATATAATATAAAATATAAAAAATATATTAAATTAACTTTTAAGTTCAAGGGTATTATAGTAATTTAATATTCAAGATAGGAAGTTCAAGCACTATTGACAAGTCAAGTATATCAAGAAATAATGTTATCATCCAAAAATATTGTTTAAGATAACTAGGACTTTGGTCATATTACATTAATAGTTCTTTAGATAAATTGATAATGCTGCTGAAAAACCCTCATTTGAAAGGATCAAAACCCATAGTGATAGAGAAGCCGTTTTCGAAAAATCCTCGTCTGAAAGAATCAAGCCCCATAAGTAGAAAATATTATATATGAAAAAAAGGAAAAAAGTACCAGGAAGGAAAAAAGAGAATTATTAATAATAAAAAGCTAATGATAGTCTATAAATACGATAAAAGTAAACAAATATAGGACTAACCTACTACATCACAACGTCATATATCAACCTACCCCTACTACCTATTAGCCCTCTATCCTAATACGAGACCTCCACTATTTTCTATCTAAGGTCATGTCCTTGGTGAGATAAAGTTTTGCCATGTATTGTCTGATCACCTCCCCTCAATACTTCTTCGGTCTATCTCTACCTCTCTGTGTAACCCCTAAATCCAACCTCTCGCACCTCCTAATAGGAGCACTGGTACTCCTTCTTTGCACATATCCAAATTAACGCAGTCTCGCTTCCTCTATATTAAAATGTATTTTGCACCAACAAAACATATATGGTGCAGATAATTGCAGGTTGGTAGCCTGTCATGTTTACAAAGACATAGAAAAAAGACTAATCTTGTTTGGACATTGCCGTGACTCTATCCAATTATACAAACTGTTTCTATTCGTATGTTTGCTACCTTGTGTTTCTATGAAGTGATATATGGAGTTGGTTGTTAGTGTTCCTCTTTAGTTGGGGCCCCAGAACATTTTGTCTTTTCCGCGTGTAGAGCTAAGTATATAGGTACCGAGAATTGTATCCTTTATGTGTTATGGCAACTCAAAGGATACTCTATTCAATATCTATGTCCTCGAATTAGAAATGATATCGGAGAGTTACATAGGAACTTATTGCCATATTCTCCACTAACTCATGATACAAATTAATATTATTATTGTTTTAATGTATTGTCTGATCACCTCCCCTCAATACTTCTTCGGTCTATCTCTACCTCTCTGTGTAACCCCTAAATCCAACCTCTCGCACCTCCTAATAGGAGCACTGGTACTCCTTCTTTGCACATATCCAAATTAACGCAGTCTCGCTTCCTCTATATTAAAATGTATTTTGCACCAACAAAACATATATGGTGCAGATAATTGCAGGTTGGTAGCCTGTCATGTTTACAAAGACATAGAAAAAAGACTAATCTTGTTTGGACATTGCAGTGACTCTATCCAATTGTACAAACTATTTCTATTCGTATGTTTGCTACTTTATGTTTCTATGAAGTGATATATGGAGTTGGTTGTTAGTGTTCCTCTTTAGTTGGGGCCCCTGAACATTTTGTCTTTTTCGCGTGTAGAGCTAAGTATATAGGTACTGAGAATTGTGTCCTTTATGTGTTATGGCAACTCAAAGGATACTCTATTCAATATCTATGTCCTCGAATTGGAAATGATATCAGAGACCTTAATCTTGCTTTCAGATTCTTTTAGAGGACCCTGGATGAGGTCCCTTATGGTACTATTTTTTATCCAACCATCAATTTTGCCATAGTGATGCAGTAGTCCTGTCCCCTAGCATCGACCTTAATCCCTTAATGCACACATCCCATCCCAAACTCACATTCCTCTATATTTTTCTTAAGACATGATTTGTGGTCAGTCCACTAAGGACTATTAGTTAATTAGAAAAGCTTCCCATGGAGAGGATGGATTGGAACATGTTGACTATGGTAGTTTTGCTAGAAGTGCATTATTTTTCTTCTCTGTGTCTTTGTAACACCCGGTGAAATTAGCAAATTACCCCTAGATGAGAGATGTATGCATAATGCATCTTCCTAAACTCTGATGGAAAATCTGAGGGGAAATGTGATCAGCATGAAAAATTATATGAGAAAATGGTCTTGGTTGATTTTAAAACAACTGGATCAAAAGATAATTTTTTAAAGTGAAAAGGCATTCCAATAAGAGTGCGTGATAGGTGTGCGACACGGACTTGTTGGGGATTCACACGTAGATATGATCCCAATATTTTCTACGGGATTAGAAAACACAATCGAAAAAAATTAGCGAAAATCCCTACAATAGGCCAAGTCCGTGACGCGAACTTGGTATAGCGAAAAATAATTTTTTTTAGTTTTCGTGGGGGCTATTCTTGACATTTCCTAACCCCTCCTAAACTTAAAACTTGATCAAATAGGTCATTTTTAGTCTAAAAAGGGGTTTCTAAACCCATTCTAAAGCATCTAACGCAAAACTTGAGATTAGAGTTCTTGAGAGAAGAAGAAAAGAAAGCTAAAGTTTCAGAGGTCGGAGCCAAATCCTTGTGAAAATTAGTATCATCCTTCATTCCAGGTATGTAAGGCTACCTAATTGGATTGAGTTTATTCACATGTTGCTTCATCTACTTGAGTTGGGTTTGCAAGTTATAATCGAATAATTCAAATTCTGTGATTTTAAGTTCTAAGTTCTTGCACTTGTTTGAGTTCTCATGGGTATACTTGAGTAAATTGATGAGTTGCATTGTTATTACTATGAAATAGGAATACTAATCGTATGTTTGATATCCTATCCCTAAATCATATTATTTTAGTTGCATGCTGACTGCATTGAGATCATGAATCTAATTTTCTAAGTTGAGTAAGTTGAGTCTGAGGAGTATATTTTCTTGATTCATATGTGCATGTGATGAGCACCTAGTATGTATTATGTGTTAAGCATGATTAATATGATATTAACTTACCATAATAATGAAGTTCTTGCATGATGTGAGTTGGAGTCTCGAGTTGCATTGCATTGAATGCTAATCCTGAGTTAATGAGCTATTGAGAGGATTGAGTTAAGCTGTTTGAGATGAGCTTGAGTTGATGTTCATGAGAACATTTTAGTCTTGGAAGGAGTATTGAGTATCGAGTTGGGTGAGAGGAGACACCTTAGAACTGCGTTACTAGCATAGGATGGTCGTGCAGTTAACTCTGGCGGCTCACGTCCCAATAGTTGGACACTTTCTTTAGATCCAAGAGAGGGAGAGGTTGACGTCCTTTACCTTGGCAAGTTTAGGACGGGTGTGACAATGACGTCTGCTTCATTGTGCATCACCAAAACTCATGGTGTTAGAGAGTTATGTCGGTTAGAGAAACTTCCAAGCAATACTTGACTTAGCATATTCTAATTTTTGAACTGAGTTGCATTAAAAACATTGAGTCTAATCCTAAAGCATTATTTTCAAACTTTAAATTTGCATCATTTATCTGAGTTGACTCATGACATGATGAGTTGAGTCTTGAGTCGAGTCAGTTGATTTGAGTCTGAGCTTTATCTATTTTGTTAAGCTATTTTATATACTAGTATATTTCATGTACTGACGCCTATTTGAGCCTATATCATTAATAGTGCAGATATAGGTGATAGAGGACTTTAGCAGGCGCACCGTTGAGGTTTAATTTCCTTGTTTCCAGAGTTGGTGAGCCCTCCTTGCCATCCAGAGGAGCCTTTCTTTTATTTCAATGGTTATTTCTATTTTCTCTAAGTTGGGTAGTCATGGCTTATCATGGTACCATCTAGATATTTAGAGGTAGAGGCTTCATAGACATTGAGTAGAGTAATCGTTGAGTATTTTATTTTTCAAACTTGGTCCTTGGAGATTATCTTATAAGAACTTTATCACTTCATTGATGTTTTTATTTAAGTATTCCTCCACCATTGAGTAATATGTGACGATGAGGCCAGGTGGTTCTCTTGGGAATCAATGTTCTTCAAATGCCGACCATGTCGAGGGTACACTCCCAGGGCATGACAAACTTGGTATCAAAGCACAGAGTTCACCAAGTATCCTAGGGAGTCTATGAAACTGTATCTAGTAGAGTCTTGTTTATGGAGTTGTTGTGCACCACACTTTATTAATAGGAGGCTATGGGACATTAGGAAGGGTTACACTTTCTTGTATTATGAGTTTGTGCTATAGAGTTTAACTCTATAAAACTCTTTTTTTATTCGTGCATTACACATTTGGAGATCATGCCTCCTAAGCATACTACCACCCAAAGAGATGCTTTAGCTAGCAATGCTGAGAATCCCCTATTAGAGTGCCTACCCAGATGGAGATAAGAGGCCGAGGCCGACTTGCTAGGTTCCACAGGTGCCTACTGCTCCACCTGCTCCTACCACAAAGGCTGATTTTAGGAGAGCTATTACTATGCTCACCCAATTGGTAGCCACATATAGTGGGAGTCAAGGTTCACAGGCTCCTAATTGTAAGTCCCAAGAGCCATTGGCTTCCACCAGACTTAAGGACTTTCTAAGGATGAACCCATCAGTCTTCATAGGGTCTAAGGTTGAGGAGGACCCCCAGAACTTCATTGATGTGATGTGGAAGGAGGGTCTAGGTGAAGATGCTGAGCCTGTCGAGTGCAGTGAGTTTGAGGGCGCCCTTCTTAACCACTTCTTTCCCTAAGAGTTAAGAGAGGAAAAGATTGAGGAGTTCGTGAATCTAAATCAAGGGGGGATGATTGTCAAAGAATATAGCCTCAAGTTTATCCAACCATCCAGGTATGCTCCGGAGATGGTTCAGCACATGAGAGTAAGGATGAGGAAGTTTATATCTAGCTTGGGAAAGCATGTAAAGAAGGACTGGAAGGCAACTCTCCTGATCCCAGGCATGGATATCTTTATACTCATGGTGTATGCTTGACAACTTGAAGAGGACAAGAAGAGGGATAGAGAGGAGCATATGAGTAAGAAGGCTAAGTCAGCAGGACCTGAACCTAGCTAAACTAAGCAGAATAAAGGAGATAAATCATACTATCAAAAGAGGCATCCAGGGTACACACCATCATCAGCCAGTGCACTGACTCCAACTAATAGGTATGATCAAAAGTCCCAAGGTTAGTCAAACTTCAGAGCATAGGGTTCATAAGATAGTGTGACCCTTGGCTCTAAATAAAAGCCACCATGTGGGAAGTATGGCAGGATGCTTTTGGGAGAATGCAAAGAGGGAGGAAATGGTTGCTACAAGTGTGGTCAGACAGGTCATTTTCTGAGGGAATGTCCACTTTGGTGCTATAAGGCCCAGTTTTCTACTATAGTACCACCAACCCAAGGTAATCAGAAATGTTCTGCACGAGGGATAGGTAGGGGAACAAACCGTCTATATGCGATGGGGAACTAACAGGACCAAGAGGTTGCATAGATGTTGTGATAGGTATGCTTTGAGTCTTTACCTTTGATTTTTATGCTTTGCTTGATCAGGCGCAACTATGTCCTTTGTGATGCCATATGTGGCTAGTCAATTTGAGGTTTCTCCTGAGTGTTTACTTGAGCCTTTCCCTGTTTCTACTCCTGTTGGTGAGTCTATTATAGCTGAGAGAGTGTACAGAGTTTGCGTAGTGTCCATCTACCATAAGGATACTCTTACTAATTTGATTGAGTTAGAGATGGTTGACTTTGATGTAATTCTTGGTATGTACTGGCCTCACGCCTGCTATGCCTCTGTTGACTGTAGAACTCGGACTATCAAATTTTAATTTTTGAATGAGCCTATTATAGAGTGGAAGGAAGATTCTGTTGTGCCTAAGTGTAAGTTTATTTCTTACCTTAAGGCCTGAAAGTTAATCTCCAGAGGATGTATCTATCACCTCGTGTGAGTTAAGTCTGATGATGTCGAGCCTCCTACCCTTGAGTCCGTCCTGATTGTGACTGAGTTTTCGAAAGTGTTCCTTGAGGATCTACCTAGAGTCCCTTCTGATAGGGAGATTGACTTTAGAATTGATCTTTTTCTTGACAACCAACCTACCTCGATTCCACCTTATAAGAGGATCCCTACTAAGTTGAAAGAATTGAAAGACAAACTGTGAGATTTGTTAGACAAGGGCTTTATCAGGCCGACTATTTCTCCTTGGGGTGCTTCTATCCTATTTGTGTGAAAGAAAGATGGGTTTCTTAGGATGTAGGTTGATTATAGGCAACTGAATAAGGTCTCAGTAAAGAATAAATATCCTCTCCACAGGTTAGATGATCTGTTTGACCAACTTCAGGGTGCTTCTTGCTTCTCAAAGATAGACCTCAGATCTGGGTAAATCAGTTGAAGGTGAGAGAATGTGATATTCCAAAGACAGCCTTTAGGACTAGATATAACCATTTTGTGTTCTTAGTCATGTCATTTGGGTTAACGGATGCAGCTGCAGCCTTCATGGACTTGATGAATAAGGTGACAATAACTCGATATGTTTATGATCATATTCATCAACGACATTTTGGTGTATTTGAGGGATGAGGAGAGGAGCATGGCAACCACCTCAGAGTTGTCCTCCAGACTCTTTAAGACTATGAGTTCTATGAAAAATTCTCGAAGTATGAATTTTGGATCAAGTTAGTGGCTTTCCTAGCCTATATTTTTTTGAGTGATGGTATTCGAGTAGGCACCCAAAAGATTGACGCAGTTAAGAACTAGCACAGACCGACCTTTCCGACAAACATAAGAAGTTTCTTGGGTTGGCAGACTATTACCATAGATTTTTCAAGTGATTTTCTTCCCTATCAGCACCATTGAATAAGTTGACTCAGAAGAAGGTCAAGTTTTAGTGGTCCAATGAATGTGAGAAGAACTTCTAAGAGTTGAAAACTAGACTGACGATTGCACCAGTTTTAACCTTGCCCCATGGGACAGAAGACTTTGTCATGTATTATGAGGCGTAAAGAGTTGGATTGGGTTGTGTGCTGATGCAGAGAGGAAAAGTGATAGCCTATGCTTCCATACAACTTAAGGTTCATGAGATGAACTATCTGACCCATGATCTCGAGTTAGCAGCGGTGATGTTTGCACTTATAATCTTGTGCCACTATTTATATGGAGTGCATGTGGATGTGTTCACTGACCACAAGAGCCTGTAGTATGTTTTCAGTCAGAAGGAGCTCAACCTATGGCAGAAGAGACAGTTTGAGTTACTCAAGGATTATGAAATGAGCATTCTCTACCATCCAGGTAAAGTTAACATTGTTTCTAACACTCTTAGTAGGTTGTCAATGGGTAGCACGACCCATGTTGAGGAAGGAAAGAAGGAGTTCGCTAAGAAAGTGCACCAATTAGCTCGATTGAGAGTTCAACTCGAGGAGAATGATGAGGGAGGAGTCAATGTTTAGAATGGGTCTGCACCATCTCTAGTGGCAGAGGTAAAAGAGAAGCCAAATCAAGATCCCGTCTTACTTCAGTTGAAAGAAGTTGTCTACAAATAAAAGGTGATAATCTTCTCCAAAAGGGAAGATAGAGTATTGATATACCAAAGTAGATTGTGCGTTCTAGATATTGATAAAGTATGAGATAGAATTATGGCTGAAGCCAACAACTCTAGATATTCCATTCATCCTGGCACTAACAATTTTTACCACGACTCGAGAGAAGTCTACTGGTGGAATGGAATAAAGACTGATATTGCTGAGTTTGTTTCTAAGTGTCCAAATTGTCAACAGGTCAAAGTGGACTATCAAAGGCCATGCGGATTGGCTCAGAACTTTGAAATTCCTGAATAGAAGTGGGAAATAATCAACATGGACTTCATTAACGGTCTATCGAGGTCCCGAAAGCAACATGATTCAATATGGATGATTGTGGATAGGATGAACAAATCAACTCACTTCTTAGTAGTTAAGACAACTAACATTGCGGAGGAGTATGCCAAGTTGTACATCCGAGGGATTGTGAGGTTGCATGACGTTTCCTTGTCCATTATCTTGGATAGAAGAGCTCAATTCACCTCCCTATTTTGGAGATCTTTCTAGGAGGGATTGGTTAGTAAAGTGAATCTAAGAACTGCCTTTCACCCTCAGACAGATGGCCAGGCAGAGCACACCATTAAGATATTGGAGGATATGTTGAGGGCCTGTGTCCTTGACTTAAAAGGAAATTGGGATGACCACCTACCATTAATCGAACTTGCATATAACAATAGTTATCATGCCTATGAGGATTTGTATGGGAGAAGATGTAGGTCACCAATTGGGTGGTTTGAGGTTGGAAAAATAGAGTTGATTGGACCCGATCCTATCCAATAGTCGATGAAGAAGGTAAAGGTCATTAAAGAGTGGTTGAAAACTGCACAAAGTTGCCAGAAATCTTACACCGATGTGAGGAAGAGAGACTTTGAATTCAAGGTGAATGAGTAGGTATACTTGAAAGTACCACCCATAAAGGCTGTCATGAGATTTGGGAAGAAAGGGAACCTAAGTCCTTGCTATATTGGTCCCTATCAGATTGTGAAGAGAATTAGGAAGGTTACTTATGAGTTAGAGTTACCTTCAAAGCTAGACATGATTCATCCAGTATTTCATGTCTCGATCTTGAAGAAATCTTGGGAGCTCCTGCATTGGTAATCCCTGTTAAGAGCATTGCAGTAAAGGATAACTTGTCCTATGAAGAGATTCCAGTCCAAATCCTTGATCATCACGTTTGTAAGTTGAGAAGCAAAGAGATTGCCTTAGTCAAAGCCTTCAAAGTTGACGAAGAAATGACAGCCAAATAACCACATCTATTCGTGCCTGATGATGAGAATGTTAGAGGTAATTCCGTTACTCTTGATTTAAATTGATTTGTCTATCCTTGAGTTGATGTCTCTTGAGTTTGATGGGTTGAATGAGTATTGAGAAGAGCCTTGATTGTATTCGTGCCTTGATGTCCATCTTCACTCTTCATTTGAGGATGAATGATTTCAAGGGCGAGATAATATAACACCCGATAAAATTACCAAAAAACTCTAGATGAGAGATGTGCACATAACACGTCTTCCCAAACTCCGATGGAAAATTCGGAGCCAAAAATGCGATCAACATGAGAAATTGTGTGGGAAATTGGTCTTGGTTGATTTTTAGAGCAACCAGCTCTAAAGATAATTTTTTATGTGAAAACGTATTTCAGTAAAAGAGGGCAATAGGTGTGCGTCGCAGACTTATCATGGATTCACACTTAGATGTGATCCCAATATTTTCTACCGGATTAGAAAACTCGATC
>DF359606.1:51366-64105 GCA_000787875.1 Solanum virginianum
GATCAGAAAAAATTAGCGAAAAACCTCTACAACAAGCCAAGTTCGCGATGCGGACTTGGTACGACAAAGAATAATTTTTTTTAGTTTTTTGTGAGGGGTATTCCTGACTTTTTCGAACCCTTCCTAAACTTTAAACACAATCAAATAGGTCCATTTTAGTCTAAAAGGGTTTCTAATCCATTCTAAAGCCTTTTACGCAAAACTTGAGGTTAGAGTTCTTGAGAGAAGAAGAGAAAAAAGCTAGGGTTCTAGATGTCGAAGTCAAATCCTTGTGAAGATTAATGTCATTCTTCATTCCAGGTATGTAAGATTAACAAAAGCATTGGATTGAGTTCATCCACGCATCCCTTCATCAACTTGTGTTGAGTTTGCGAGTTATAATCGAATAATGCAAATCTTATGATTTTAAGTTCTAAGTTCTTGCACTTGTTTGAGTCCTCATGGGTATACTTAAGTAAATTGATGAGTTGCATTGTTATTACCTTGAATAGGAATACTAATCGTATGCTTGATATCCTAGCCCTAAATCTTATTGTTTTCCTTGCATGCTGACTGAATCAAGATCATGAATCTAATTTTCTAAGTTGAGTAAGTTGAGTCTGAGGAGTATATTTTCTTGTTTCTTATATACATGTGATGAGCACCTAGTATGTCTTATGTGTTGAGCATGATTAATATGATATTAACTTATCATAATAGTGAGAGTCTTGCATGATGTGAGTTGGAGTCTCGAATTGCATTGCATTGAATGCTAATCCTGAGTTAATGAGCTATTTGAGAGGATTGAGTTGAGCTATTTGAGATGACCTTGAGTTGATGTTTATGAGCATATTTTATTCTTGGAAGGAGTATTGAGCATTGAGTTGGGTGAGAGGAAACACCCTAGAACTACGTTGCCAGGGTAGGATGATCATGTAGTTAACTCTCGCGGCTCCTGTCCTAATAGATGGATACTTTCTTTGGATCTAAGAGAGAGAGAGAGAGGTTGACATCCTTTACCTTGGTTTAGGACAGGTGTGGGAACGACGTTTGTTTGTTGTGCATCACCAAAACTCATAGTGGTGGAGAGTTATGTTGGTTAGAGAAAATTCCAAGCAAAATGTGCCTTATCATATTATGATTTTCAAACTGAGTTGCATTAAGCATTGAGTCTAATCATAAAGTATGATTTTCTAACTTTATACTTGCATAATTTATGTGAGTTGAGTCATCAGATGATGAGTTGAGTCTTGAGTCGAGTCGATTGATTTGAGTTTAAGTATTATCTGTTTTCTTAAGCTATTTTACATACCAATATATTCCATATACTAATGCCCATTTGGGCCTCATCATTAATGATGCAGACACCGGTGATAGAGGACTTCAACAGGCGTACCGTTAAGGTTCAGTTTCCTTGTTTCCAGAGTTGGTGAGCCCTCCTTGAGGTCTGGAGGAGCCTTTCTTTTATTTTAATGGTTATTTCTTTTTTCTCTAAGTTGGGTAGCCATGGCTTGTCGTGGTACCATCTAGATGTTTAAAGGTAAAGGCTTCATAGACATGGAGTAAAGTAACCATTGAGTATTTTATTTTCCAAACTTGGTCCTTTAAGATTATCTTATAAGAGCTTTATCACTTCATTGATGGCTTTATCTAAGTATTCTTCTGCATTATTGAGTAAATATATAACGATGAGGCCAAGTGGTTCTCTTGGGAAATCAACAATGGTTCTTCAATTACCGGCCATACTGAGGGTGCCGACCCAGGGCATGACAGTCTTAGGGTCCCAGCCGTCCCTCAACTTTCTTCTTTGTTATAGTCGACTAGCCTAGCATATGTAACTTTCTCTTTTCACTAGTTGAATCTCATGTGAATTTCTTTTGTATTTAATCAATTTTGTTTGTTATCATAGATAGGAATTTAATATATTGCAATATATGGGTTGGCATATTGTTAAAGCAGGCTTTAGCCAATGTTCTCAATTATGAATTGGTATTATTTTAGAGAGGGATTTTTGGTGAAGATTGAGAAACCAAGGTACTTGGCAAAGAAGGTGCTTGATTTAATATCTGGGGTGTGTAAGATATCTTTTTGGACTTTCTTTGTTAGGTTCGTGCAAAATATCAATGTTGATTTATAGTAGTAAATAGATTGCCCCTTATGATTGGCGAAAATTCAAAGGATTTGGTTTATGGTGGGCATTCTCTTTGTCTTCCCTACTCAGAAGAACCAAATCATCTGCAAAGAAGAGGTGAATAGTTTTGACACCTTTTTTGATATGTTGATTGTGATAAACTTCCTCTCCTGTACTTCCATTTCAATTTTATTGAGATAGTCTTTCCATACATATTATGGGTATAGGGGGTTGTCTTATCTAATTCTTCTTGTGGGATTAACCAAATCCATGCATTCTCCATTTACTGGGATATCTACTCTTAATGAGATACTGACCTTATTAGTTTAGTTAGGTTGATTGAAGTATAGAAGGGTTTCCCTTATGATAGACCATTCTAGTATGTCAAAAGTTATTTTCTAGATCAATTTTAATCATCATGTTTGTTTTCTTTCCTTTCATTTTTAAAAAAAATGAAAAGTTACTTCCTTAGTGACATTGTCTGTGGCTTCTCTCTCTCTCTCTCTCTCAAGTTTTTTTGTATTTTTTTTAATCTTTACTTGTTGTAATAGATAACATGCTTAATTATTAAATTTTCAAGTCTCAAATTTTAAGGAGACTTATTTGTGATATTCTTTTGTCACTCGTTAATGGAAAAATTATTTTTATGCTGAGGAGATGCATTGATGTCTTAGTGAGGAGGTGTAAGAGATTATATGTAGGGGGATGTCACTAGGTTTGTGTGGGCTGAAAAAGTATTGGGAAAAGGTGATTGACATGACCTAGTGCAGCTCCATATTACCGATCCTTGACTTTAGTTAGGATGAAATGGAGGCTACGTATTAGGGTAAAAAGCTAGTAGGGGTAAAGTTTTATTTTGTTTTGTACGAGGTATAATGCTCTTCATAGGAATAGTCATCCTTTGTAGTTCTTGTCATATGTTGTATATTGCATTTTGATTAGAGTATTATTTTTGTTACTGTTTTCTCTCTTATGCTTTTTTCGTTGATATACTTGAGTAGAGGGTCTTTCAAAGATTGTCTCTCCACTTTCATGAGGAATGGTAAATTTGCGTACACTTTACTCTCCCTAGACCCACATTATACAATTTCACTATGTATATTGTTGTTGTAATATAAAAATTTATTTATACCAATAACGTAAAAATCATAAATTAATAAAAACAATTATTAAAAAAAATTTATGAAAATTTTCACAATACCAAACTCTTTACTAAATATGATCTTGTAAAATTAAATACATATTTATGAATCCTCGTATATAGGAAGTAACAAAAACAATAAAGTCAGACATCAATGTTGTTATCTAACACCAAGTGAAAAGTTAAAAGAAAATAAAAGTGTACTTACCTGATAAATATGTAGTTTCCATTTACTGTTTCACATTTCTGTAAGTTAGACAAGCTCAAACTAATTACTAGGTGCTCTATTAAAAATAAAAAAAAGGCATAATACATAAACGTACCTTTTAACTTGGAGTCAATTAACATTTATTCCCTTTAACTTTCGGTATGCACAAATAGGCACTTAAACTATAGAAAATTTTAAAAATAGACACATTTATCCTACATGGCATTTTATATGATAATTTTATGTCCTACATGGAATCCTATGTGTATTATGCTATGTATTATGTGTCTACTTGTTCAATTTTATACAAGATTAAGTGCCTACTTGTACACATCCAAAGTTAGAGGGCATAGATGCTAATTGAGACAAATTTAATAGATATATTTATGTATTATGCCAAGAAATAGCAGACATATTACATGCATGCAACACATAAGACTATATTTGAATGATAATTGATGCATATGTTTGAAAATTTCACGCAAATGATATTTAAGTTGCATTCATGCTAGATTGTTAGCTACTTATTTACTCTACTCAAGCTTGCTTTTATCTCATTCAAGGGCGAATATTTTCAAGAGAAGATATTGTATACAACGTAAGTCAAAAAATTAGATTTAAGGAAAAAATTCAAATTTTAAATTTCTGGTGCCAGGTTTTATGAGGCCTAAACATGGTTCGTTGTTGTAACCATGAGTCATAGACCAGACTCGTGTATGGGTAACATTTTTGGATAATTTTTCGGTTTCAGTATCAAAGTTACGACCCAACAAGACAAACCCTACTTGGAATTTGACAAGGTGTGGAGTCCATGTACGAGGGGATCTACAACCCCGTAAATAGAACTATGGGTTGTAGATTTTGATGGTGGTTTGGGGTACAAATATCATGTTTGAGGACTTTTGGTAAATGAATAGGACGGGAAAATTCTATGAGTCCTGGTCCAAACGATAGATCGTAGAATCTTTTTTCTTTTTAAATAAGTAAAATTTGCAAGATAAAACACTTTAAATCTTTATTACACTTTAGGTACATGCTCTATTTTAATTACAAACTTAAGTTTTTATTTACAAAACTATACATGTCAGGTAAATGTATTTTACTCTTTTTGACTTTACTCTCCATGTATTGATATTCTTGGAATTTGATATTAATTGTAGAACTTTCTATAGTTCCAATCACCTTTATTTCTGATTTTTCTTACTATTGAAAGAAAACCATCTTCAGACCTTCTCTTTTGTCATTTCATTACCCATAAAATCATTTTAGCTTTTTCTTCACACCTTCATCAAAGCAATTTTCTTTCTTTCGTATTTTCCAGCCATTGTTGCCTGCAACTTCATACCCGAATTTGGCTTTTTTTTTTTTCATGCAACATTGTTTAATCATGTCCAAATCTACTTGTGAAAAAACTCCTATTCGTAAAAGCCTTGGGATAAATCAGGAACCGATATGTTTGGATTCTATGCCTGTACGTTGCTCAAGACTAGTTTCAACCTCCATGCTTTTACTCCATCTGCATTAAAGAATAAATCAGACGTGGGTGACACTAAAAATTCCAAGAGTAAAGCCTCAAAGAATCATCCATCTAAACCTGTCTAAAGTAAAGGGAAGGAGAAGATATTATTCGAAGCACAACTGACTAACTATCCTCATGATAGTGATTTCAAAGATGAACTACCCATTTTGAAAAGTCTTCGTATCAACAAAGAGGGTAAAAATAGTGAAGCTAAATCTAAGGTATTTTTTATTCTTGAAATTATTTGTTTTTATAGACATCTCTTAGTTTTTGTTATTTTAATTTTTTTTTGAAATTTTACTTTGTTCGTAGTCTATTGTTCGAAATAAAGCAAATAAGGTTAGAGCAACGAATCCCACCAAGAGGAGCACTAAAAATATTTTAAGTACCTGGACGTTGTACGACCTCATTGGAGCTTGAAAATTTTAATTTTGGGAAGGTTTGGACCAAGGTGACACTCAATGGGAGCTCTCATGGTCCATGTTAGGTCACACGGCCTGTCTAGAGCCATCATGAAGTGACCCTTGGCCTTATGACGATGTTTGGCCCTTAAAAATGGCGATTTAGACTAAGGCATGCCACACTTGGACCCCTCACGGTCTGTGTGACACTTTACAGATCGTGTGGTGGCCTTGGCTTGAAATCCCACAATAGTAGAACCAAGTGTTATGTCACGGCCATGTACACGGCCCATGTGAGGTTACACGGCCCATGTGGCCATCCATATAGCTTCCGGAGTGAAATTTTTTCAAGTATGGAATCACTATCTTGTAACTTCATCGTGGGAATTTTTCTAAGGGGAAGGGTACGGGCAGTGTCACGGTCTGTGTGATACTACACGACTTGTGTAGTCCCCCATGAGGTTGATTTCATCAAAAAAATCTAAGTATGGGATTACCATTTTGGACCTTCATCAAGTGAAAGTTTTTCTAAGTGTTGGTTCACAGACGAGTATACGGTCCATGTGAGATGTCACAGACTGTATAGCCTCCCTTGACGTGATGACATTCAATTCTTCAACCGGTTTTATTAATGGTATTTTTGTAATTATAGTTTATGCTAAGGGTCTCTTGTGACTTCCTATGCTATCTGAAGGCTTCCTAATGACCTAAACTTTATTCCTTTCATTCAAATTCATTCCTCACATTTGAAAATTCTCTCAAGTCTCTTTCAAAGAACTCTTGTGGGTCTTGAGCTTGGGGATCTAGGAAGAGTTCTTTCTTCACCAAATTCTTCTTGAATCTTCTCTATTAGCTAAGATATGTGGGATTGATTCTTGGTCCCTTTCAACCAAGAAGATCTAAACTCTTTTTACTTGAATTTCATGTAATTTTGCATACTTTAATTTGGGTTTTCAAAATTATTGTTTATTAAATTCAATTGAAGTATGAGCTATGCTTATTTGATGATTTTAAGTTGATTTAAGCCCTAAGATGATGAATTACAGTGAAGCTATAAAGTTATGAAAGTGCATGTCCCTGTTAAAGCTTGATTTGTGCATTGGTAATGTACATTATGATTTAAATGTAAATTTTACTTATGTCTCTACTTGAATTTCATAATGTATTATTGATTAAAGCTTGAATCGATATTACCCATGCTATTCTCATCTCATTCATAGCATATTCCTTCATGAGCATCGTATTTTATGAAAATTATAAAGTGGGTTAAGCCCTATTATGTTTATGTAAATAATTTTGATATAAATATTGGTTATGACAAAAATGTGATCACATAAATATCTATTGTTATTGGCTCTTTGAGCATATTGGGTGCTTGCACCATGTTGTCATGTGCATGAGCTATTCCTATGCATGAGTATCATGATTATTAGTTATGATTTAGCTTTTGAGCCTAAATGTGCATTGAAAGAATTTGAAATGACTATTTCCTCTTTTGAAAGCATGTATACGTATAAGTATTCTCGTGAGATGTATTGACTTAGCACCGATAGATTGGGGGCATTAAAGCTATCCCCAAGGGTCCTCTCCCTTTTCTTGAACTATGTGCTAATATAGGAATGGTTGTCATCACCGAAATGACCAGATCGTAAGGGATGATTATTCATTTATTGATATGATATGATATTGGAAATCCTTCTGAAATGCGTAGGTCATAAGGAAGGTTTCCATCCATCGTAATGACTAGGTCATAAGGTGTGATGTAGATTACCCTTGGCAAGTATCTTTTCCTACCGATGGGAGATCTTCATCAAACTAACTCATTAATAGCTTGCATGGGTTTGATTTGTCGGTTGTAGTCCATTCCCACTATATATGAGTATTTGTGCATTTCATAGATCATTGATTTCATGACATATCGTATACTACACCTCTTGCTATATATCTCTTTTTATATTATATGCCCTTGTCATCTCACATTGAATGCAGGTTTGGTAAGTCATATGTATTGCATACCTATATACTTAGTGCATTCAAACATACTAACACATACGTTTTCCTACATGATCTAACCATGTAGGGACCGAGGACTACGTTCATCCACCATACGATGTCTAGCTTGGAACATGAGTTTTTCTTGTTATGGTGAGTCATATCTTCCAAGGACAAACCACCTTTCCTCTACCTATGATGTTTTACTTATGTTATTTACTTTGAGGGTGAGTTCGGGGTATGTCTTGGCCTCCATTCTATCTTATGACTAGAGGCATTGTTGGATATCTTATAAACTCCTTTACCATTATATGCTAAGTGTTATGATTGGAGATTATGATTATGGCTTGCGGTACCTATTGGTTATAATTATGTGGATTGGTTATGAGCTTTATGATATGGTTATATGTATGATGTGAAAGATCCTAAGTCCTGAATTGGCCCCATAGAGTGAGTCATACTTACCCACCCTTAGTATTCATGTGCCACGTGCTTTGTGAATTCATATTACTCCCACTCCCTATGATATCCCCATAGCATGAGTTCTATTCTCCCGTCCCTTAGAATTATGTGTTTACTTTTTGATTACGCTTTTGAACCGATGATATGAATATGAATACTTTGATGCTTGTTTGGGGACTCACAGTTCCCATTCGCCATGTCACTCCTTGGCCCTAGTCTAGGTCTTTACAAGCTTGATATCAAAAGCACTAGGTCTGTAAATGATCCTTAAAGTCCAACATGTCACGTCAAGTAGAGTCCTATTCATGTGTGTGAAGTTCACCATACTTATGAGTAGGAGGCTATGATGAGTTCTAGGAATTGTCTCATTTCTTCATGTCTTATGTAATGTTATGGATCGTATGTTTAGTTTTCCTTGTCTTGAAGGTGTCATTGCTCCATTACAGAAGCTGCCTCGAGGAAGAGCTCCCCTACCAAGATCGAGCCCGGCTAATGAGGATCAAGAACCTCAAGGGCCTATGGAAGAGCCTATCTCTAATGGTGAATTTCATACGACATTTGCTATGCTTGCCCAGGTGGTGACTTCTTAGACTAGGCAAACTAATCTTCCTAGGGATCCCATCCTAACTTCTATGGTGAGAGATTTCACCCGGATGAATTCGTCAGAGTTCTATGGGTCAAAAGTGGATGAAGATGCTCAAGAGTTCATTTATGAGCTCACCAAGGTGTTGAATGTTATGGGCTCACTTTTGAGGAAAAGGCTGAGTTGGCTGCTTATCAGTTGAAACATATGGCTCAAGTGTGGTACACCTAATGTTCGATGGAGAGGGTTTGTGGTAATGCTGTTAATTGGGAGGAGTTCAAGTTGTCCTTTCTGGATCATATCTTCCCACCTAAACTTTGGGAAGCCAGGATAACTGAGTTTATCAACCTCAAATAGGGTGGTATGAGTGTAAGAGACTACGCCTTCGAGTTTATTGAGCTCTCTAAGTATGCTCCTGTGCTTGTGGCTAACCCTCATACAATAATGGATAAGTTCATTTTTGGTGTCTCTAATTTGGTGTTGAAAGAGTGTTGTATGACCATGTTAGTCTAGGAGATGGACTAGTCTCATGGTATATACAGAGCAAATTGAATGGGAGAAACTCAACGAGAGGAGAGTACATGATCCTAAGAGAGCCTGTTATATTGGTGGGTTTTCCAACTCCAAGATTAGTGGTTATGGTAATTTCCAACAGGGCCAAGGTTCTAATACTAAGGTGCCTCCTCCTAAGGCACCGTTTGGTGGTGGGTCATGGTTTTCCCGATGTGACAAGTGTGGCAAAAATCACTTGGCTGCTTGTTGGAAGGGGTTAGATGTATGCTATGGATGTGGTGATAAAAACAACAAGGTTGCTGATTGTCCTAAGAATGCTCAAAGAGGTCAAGGTCAGGTGGCTCAAGGTGGGCAAGTCTAGCAAAGAGCTCCATAAGGTGTTGCCCTGAGGAACAAAGGGTTTTATGCTCTTCATGTACGTATTAAAGTTGACGAGGCTCCGGATGTTGTGACTGGTATTTTAAAAGTCTTTGATTTTGATGCTTATGGTTTGCTTAACTCGGGTAAAAATTTGTCTTTTGTGATTCCTCTATTGCTGTTAAGTTTGGTTTGAGTCCCAAAATCTTGAGGGATCCTTTTTCAGTTTATACACTCGTGGGTGAATCTGTTGTTACTCAAAGATTTTATCGAGGTTATCCTTTTTTATGTTGTATAAAGTCTTTCCGTGTGATCTTGTGGAACTTGAGGTGTTTGATTTTGATGTGATTCTTGGGATTACTTGGCTGCATGCATCGTATGTCTCTATAGATTGTCGAACTTGGAAGGTCAAGTTCCAACTTCTGAATGAGCCCGTTCTTGAATGGAAGGGTAGTTACTTCGCTATTAAGTGTCTATTTATTTCCTTCCTTAAGGCCCGAAAGATAATCTCCAAGGGGTGTATTTTACTTTATTGTGAGGGTCAAGGATGTGGAGTCCAAGTCACCTACTTTTAAATTGGTCCCAGTGGTGAATGAGTTTCCAGATGTGTTCCCCAAAGACTTGCTTGGTATTCCTTCCGAAAGAGAAGTAGACTTTGGCATAGATCTTCTCCTGGACACTCAACCTATCTCAATTCCTCCTTATCGTATGTCACCAGCTGAGTTGAAGGAGTTGAAAGATCAGTTGAAGGATTTGTTGGAGAAAGGTTTCATTAGGCCAAATATATCTCCTTGGGGGTGCTATGGTGTTATTTGTAAGAAAGAAAAATGATTCTCTTTGGATATACATCGATTAGAGGCAATTGAATAAGGTGACCATCAAGAATAAGTATCTGTTGCCTAGAATTAATGACTTGTTTGTCAACTCCAACGGGCTACCCATTTCTCAAAGATTGACCTTCATTCCAGTTATCCTCTGTTAAAGGTTAGGGAGTGTGATATTCCCAAGATGGCTTTTCAGACTAGGTATGGGTACTTTGAGTTCGTGTTAATGTATTTTGTTTTAACAAATGATCCGGCCGTGTGTATGGATCTTATGAATCAGTAGTGCAAGCCTTTCGTTGATAGTTTTATGGTTGTCTTCATTGATGATATTCGTATTTATTCCCGAAGTGAGCGGGAGCATATAGATCATTTGAGGTTAGTTCTTCAAACCTTGAGAGAGAAGAAGTTGTATGCTAAGTTTAGCAAGTGCGAGTTTTGGCTGGGTGAAGTGGCTTTTCTTGGTCATATGGTGTCCGATGATGGTATCAAGGTTAACCCGAAGAAGACTGAGGCTATAAAGAATTGGCCTAAACTATTGACTACTTCAGATATTCAGAGTTTTCTTGGGTTGGCTGGCTATTATAGGAGGTTTGTTGAAGGGTTCTCATCTATTGCATCTCTGTTGACTAAGTTTACCCAAAAGAAGGCTAAATTTGTGTGGTCAGATGAATATGAGAGGAGTTTTCAGAATTTGAAAGATCGGCATACATCGGCCCCTGTTTTGACTCTACAAGATAGGTTAGATGGGTTTGTGGTGTATTGCAATTGAAGGATCGGCTTACATCGGCTCCTATTTTGGCTTTACCAAATGGCTTGGATGGGTTTGTGGTGTATTTTGATACCTCTCAGATTTGGTTAGGTTGTGTACTTATGCAACATGATAAGGTGATAGCTTATGCATCAAGGCAATTAAAAGTGCATGAGTATAATTACTCAACCCATGATCTTGAGTTAGCGACGGTGGTGTTTGCTTTGAAATTTTGGAGACACTATTTGTATGGGGTACATGTTGATGTTTTGACCAATCACAAGTGTTTGCAATATGTGTTCACTCAAATGGATCTTAACTTGATGCAGAGGAGATGGTTGGAACTTCGTACGAACTATGACATAAGTATACAATATCATCCTGGTAAGGCCAATATTGTAGCCGATACTCTTAGTAGGCTATCTATGGGAAGTGTGGCTCATGTTGAGAGAAGAAAAAGGAGTTGGCAAATGATGTTCACTGACTGGCTAGGTTGGGTGGAAGGTTGACGACTCTAATGATGGCAGATTTCTGAATTTTGCTACGACACACCCTACGGCTCGTAGTTTGGCTACAACTCATAGGTGTGCTCGTATGTCTTGTGCTTCAGCAAAATCTGCAACTTTTCTTCAAAATCATGCCAACCTAACTTTTCTGTAAGAACAACACAAAAACACATAAAAAGCATGAAAGATGTAGAGATTATTATATAGTATTATAAGTACGGACCATATTTTAGATGTATTGTTCACTTAGCCCAAAAAGAATAAGATGGTACAGTGTGCAAGGGTTAACTAAGCTCATTTCTATGTATTAAACATAATTTTAATGTTTTAAAAATAAATTTTTGGTAACACGTATGCATAAATAAGAAATGTTTATAATAAAAAACAATAACTTCTTAAAAATTATAGGCAAGGAAAAATTTGAAGGGGATAGACGCCATGTGTGGCCATTAGTGAACCTCTATATTATAATTATAACTAGGACACATGACCTTTTTCACCTCATTTCAAGATAAGAGTGTCTGCTGTCCCTCCTTGTTTTAGGCATCTAATATGTTGTATTTTGACAGCACATCGATCCCCAAGCTCAAGACCTACAAGAGTTCTTTGAAAGAGACATGAGAGAATTATTAAATGTGAGGAATGAATTTGAATGATAGGAATAAAGCTTAGGTCATTAAGAAGTCTTTAGGTAGCATAGGAAATCACAAGAGACCCTTAAAATAAACCATAATTACAAAAATACCATTAATGAAATGAGTTGAAAAATTGATCGTCTTCAGTTCAAAGGGAGGTTATATGGTCTTGGACACATCATACAAACTGTATACTCGTCCATGAACCAACAATTAGAAAACATTTCACTTGAAGAAGGTCTAAAATGGTAATCCTGTACTTAGAATTTTTCGACGAAATCAACCTCATGGGGGACTACACGGGTCGTGTAGTGTCACACAGACCGTGACACTACTCGTACCCTTCCCCTTAGAAAAATTCCCACGACGAAGTTACGAGACGGCAATTCCATACTTAGAAAAATTTTACTCTGAAAGCTATACTGGTGGCCACACAGGCCATGTACTTAGACGTGACACAACACTTTGTCCCAAAATTGTGGGATTTCAAGCCAAGGCCACCATACGGTCCGTGAAGTGTCACAGGAACCGTGAGGCATCCAAGTGTCGCTTGCCTTAGTCTAAATCACCATTTTTAAGGGACAAACATCCTCATGAGGCCAAGGGTAACTTCATGGATGCTCTACACGGGCCATGTGACCTCACACAAACCATCAGAGCTCCTATGGAGTGTCACCTTGGTCCAAAACTTCACAAAAGTGAAATTTTCAAGTTCCAATAAGGTAGTACAATGTTCGGAT